>JAQGAK010000474.1:0-75108 GCA_034696945.1 Lipothrix lubbocki | reverse complement strand
TTATATAATATTTAAAAAGTTAAATATGAAGTGTTTAAATTAAGAACATAATTATATTGAATTGCAAAATGTCTGTAAACGTATACTGAGTCGTTTCGGCTACTTCCATTTGGAAGCAGTGTCAATAAATTGTCTTTCTCTCTCTACAAACGAAGGCGATTCCTCGCTGTCTCTAAAGCACTCTTTCTCTGTCTATCCACACTATACGGCAAGTTGCAATGTAGTGGACAGAAAAATCAATGGATTTTTGACGACGTTGAATAACAGCGCAGAGATTAGCTTCCACCGGCAAAATGATCGAAAATCTATTTCATTCGGAAAGGGCTTCCAGAATTTGACACAGATTAAGGACCTGGAATTCCAACAGTAGCCCTTCTTATAAATTACTCTCATTTTTTACAAGGGGAAAACCTTATTAAATTTTTACCCCTGTATAGCAAGCACTCAAGAACGTGTTTCATCTCCTGTAAACCTTCGCTAGTGTTTTAGTAACATCTTACGTAATAACAACTCTGTGGATGCTTAAATCAATGACAATGTTTGTGTACAACGTCCGTATACTTGATTCAACATGTCAACTTGCACGTGATTACAGCTTTTCCAATGATAAATCATATATATATATATAATCATATATATATATAGCAAAACATTGCATGTCCAAAATAAAGTAAACGTACTTGAAAATATTTCAAATGCGGATAAAAAAGCTATCACTTCCTACAAGTATCCTAAGTATGGTTACTTCCTACGTAATCGGATCTGAGAATGACGGATGCAGCAAGTGGATGAACTTTATACCTGATTTGAACCCACTGAATTTTACTTTAAGCATCAATAGGATTTAAGACAACAACGAGGGACTGGAAGTGATGATATTAAACGTGGTTAGTTTATATACTCAATCCCGGAAAGCCCAAACCTTGAGTATATGAACTCGTGAGCTCATAAGCCGGGACTTCTCTCAGCCCTGCCTTTGCTCAGGTTGTTTGAGTAAGTCTTAACGTCCTTCTTAAAGGTTATCGTTGCTTACACACCACATTTAACCTTAAATATGTACACGTAAGCCAACGCTAAATAGAAAAAAGTGGATCTTCAAATCCTGATATAACATTAACTCTAATGGTTTATTATATCGACCCAAGAAGAAGAAAAAAAGGAAATAGAGAGAGAGATCCAAAAATGTACAACTTCGCTTGTTATGTGTAAAAAGCGGAGAAGGCAGCTGGAGCTGCATTCATTCCCGACGATACACGTACAGTTACAACTTTGATCTGACGATTCTGCTTCCATTCCTTCTCTCCCTTCACGTTAGCCAATAAAACACGATCAGCGGATGATAATCTAGCGGAGCTGAACGTGTTCCTGGCCTCTCGGTAGACAACATAATGTTCTACTAGAGATGTAACAACAAAAAGGAACAAACAAAGCAGCGATATGAGACGGTTTGTGGATACACTCAAATCCTGGACTAGGAAACAAACAGAATTGACCCTACACACGTCCTCAGTACATAGTGTGTGCAACAAAGTGCAGCAACCAAATCACCTTATTGACTTGAGACCAAACATTTGAGCAAGGTCCTTCACGTCTGCATCTGAGCCAAGTAAAGGGGAACACAATCGATGACGAATTTATGTATTCCTGTGTACCAATCCAGACCAATGGTACCTTTCTCCTACTCTTCAGCTTCGAAAATTACATGTGTACACACACAAATACACACAGATGAGTTTGTGGTTGACGGTAATGCTATATCCCCAAACATTATCTTTAATCTGGAATTCCCTACAACCAAATAATAACTGTTCATGGACGTTTGGTAAAACTTAATACTTTCACATAACTTCCTATCCATCTCCTATCTTCCTCCAAAGAAGATAACAATCTTATAATATTCGGGGGCCTTTCTCTCCCCAACTTTTATCAAGTCATGAATTCCGCTCCATACAAACGCTTGTTGGTATCATCCTGACGTTTGATCTATACCTACACAACAAACAGTAAATCAGGGATTATTTGCCTAGACTATCCAGAATATTTCCAAATGTAAATAATACAAAAAATAAATTATCTTCATGCCCTTACATCAGACATTTACAGGAATTTTACTGAAGGGGTTCCCATCTGCGATCGTTCCGGATCCGTCCCAGCACCCTTCAGGCAAATGCATTTCATAGGGTGAACTTGAAAATTCTTGTGGAAAAACTAGACGTTTTCGACAGCCGAATATTAAGTAGGTTTTTATCCAGGATATTAATAGTAAATGAGGGAAATAAGGACCAAAACCCTGCACAAAAGTGCATAAGGCACACATGGTATTAACATATGGAAGGGGTCATAAGTCAAGATGAGTATTGGTATCATTAATAACGTCACCTCCGGCTGTCACAAATATTGTTTCGGGTGTCCACGCTTCAAGCCCGCTATTTTTTCCTGACATTATTATAACTATGCACGAACAATATAGTGTACGCGAAAATACACATACCTACATACATAAACAGAGTGCAAATACATGAACTCGAAGCACATGCAGTCTTTGTGCACAGACATTTTATGTATAAGTACGTGTCACTGTGCAAGAGCCTCGGTTATGTGAAAACGTGCGAGGTCTAAAGATGTATGTGTACCGACAGGAGTTACAAGGTGATGTGCATCAACTGGAAAAATGATTCGAAGGTGCTGCAAGGGAACCGCACGAGGACGGGAGGAGAAGGTTTGATGTACTACGATGCACAGTCGCTTATCGCCAAAACATTTATTAATAACAAGATGCCGGGCTTGGCACGATCCAAAAAAGTACATAGCTGCTATATATGAGTTTGTACATTTAATGTTGATAGTGCGGAAGCGTAAAAGTAGCACGTTTATTATGAATCCTACCCTAAGCACATGAAGACCCTCACTGACATTGACATTCGGAATAGGCGAGTATTGTCTCGGCTATATTTCTTAAGTGCATTGAATAATATCGCACCCTCTCTTACGGATTTTGTAAATAGTTGATGTTGGTGGGGTTAGAGCGGTAGAGCAGCATCTCGGGAAGTATAGCCCTATATACGTGGATCAATCCAGGGGATCAAACGTAAGGCAATTTCTGGTCCTTGTATAATAAAGGTATTAAGGGAGTGCATTCTGTAAGTATTATTACCTAAGATTCTGGTCTACATTTCTATGTCTCTCTGTGTAGTAGGGGAGCAAGCGTGTGAGCTTGGTATAAATTCTACTCAAACACTCCTCTTTATCTAGTCCTTCCATCTCCTTTTCATCTCCATCCCTTCTCACAACACGAGGGTGGACAAAACCTATGACTATTGAGTAACTGTGCAAGAAACCTCTCATGAACGTACACATTCTTGTAAAAACATTTTAGGACGTTCAAATATTCTCAGGAAAAGCGTGGATGCTTAGCATGATCAAGACTGCAATTGGATTGAATTTTTCCTCCTACGAAATATCCACACATAGTCAAACTCCTTGCCAAGGTTAAAAGAATTGCATTGACAATATAAGAGCATTAGCCTAACGGACGCTGCAGCTATAACTGTCATGTTGCAGTGGTTTCCCTCTTCCTCTTCCATAACTTCAAGCTGAAATAGCTTAGATTGAGCAGAAGAACCCTATGCTGCGATCCTGGATTAAGATCCGATCCAATAGAACAACACATTGGCTCAAACTAAGTTTAATAAAGCCAGCGGCAAGTAAATACAACATGATGGTATTTTGTTCTGACGTCGAAAACAATATCTATTTGCCTGTTTCACATTCGGTGTAAAAGTATATTCCTGTCTGTTTCAAATTGTCTAGAAACACTATATTGCTACATGCCTCACATATGAACACCATATTCTTCCCTGATTCACTGACTACGAATGAACATTTTCTACGAACACACTATTTCTACGATCTTTTTGCCTGATTCATACTAACTATAAACTCTATATGTTTTTTGTATGTTAAACATTTTATATACTTACGAAAACGGTTTGGGGCATGAAATTGCATTGAAAATATCAATAAAGTGCAGGAAAACAATCTGTTCCCAGCGAGGCAGCGAAAGCTTTTTACATAAATACCATGTGAGAATAGACATGATTCATCTAGATGTTGATATGGTGTCGATTGCCAAAATTGTAAACGAATTCACATTGCATATGCACATGCACACCGTTTCGGAAGCATCACGACAGTATCGTTTCAGAAACAGGAAGCAATATGCTATTTGGAAATTATTTGTTGGGCTACATCACAGCTGAAGCAATGTCATTTACTTCAATTTCACATGAGACACTGGGGAGGATTCTTGCGAGTTGACGATGAGGGAGCGTCTTCATGTGGAGTTACCCTTATGGGTCTACTTTCTGTACACACATGGATTTTTGGAAGCAGTAGCATTATAAGGTTTTTCCCCGAGTCTCTTCGTTTGCTTTCAATTGAGCTATTTGACTGCACTCCATGCATGTAATTGGACCAAGAGAGTGGACGACGCGTTGAGTGATCAAGTCTGTCTTGTATGTGGAACTTGACTTCAGTAGACTTGATTGGCCCTCTTGTTTGTTCTCGCTCTCAACTTGAGTGAATGTTTGATTTCTTCAAGAATCCTTCCCTGACTTGATATTGTTAGTGGTTGGGACGACAGCGGTTTACACGTATGTTTAGTTTTATAAATTGTGTAGGGGTATTACAAACTGTTAGATGCAGGATCCAAACTTCTTGGAACTCTCCTCTGCATCGCTCCAACTATACACACTTCTAAGTGCATAACCCACTTGAACCACTTGATGTTTATCAGGGAGGACTTGAGATATTTCTAAAATACACGAGAATCTTCAATTTAATTCCATTACACATAAGTATATATATGGTTATTTTTAATAGTATATACAGCATAGCAAAAACTCTATATATGATATGTGGAACAGGATAAAATCTAAATAAGTAGACGTATATATAACTTACGAGTAGAAAATTGTAGTAATGATCATGTCACAAGGACGGCTACGCCTCTGTATCTAACAATGTAAATTCTCATATCCGGAGCTAATATTTGCAATACCGACAGAATGTTTAATATTTTCACTGGCTTCCGTTTAAATATTTCAAGTGTATCGTAAACATCAACAAAGTTATCTCCTTGAAATGCTCAGCGGATGGTTCATATTTTACCGACGCATTTCAGTCCGTTGCGGCTGCCTGCCTATAAGCATAAGAAAAAATGGAGCAAATTAACCAGAGATAAAAGTGAGGAATAAGAAGGGGAAATTTAAACATGGAAACTGACATCCTAGATAAATTGCTCCTTCACAAATATTTACTTTGGTGCTTACTTACTTTTCCTGTATAAAGACGGATGGGACGGGCTGGCTGTTTTTTCTTTTTTAAATGTGATTCTTCTATATTGTATATGAATTATCCAATATAACACAGATTAAAAATTCGATAACGCCGCAGTTAGGATCGGCCGATGAAATTAATACTTTGGACGGTTCAACAGCATAATACAGATATCTTCCGCACTCAAAGCTATCATCCTCCGGTCTATTTCTTCTGACACCGAATACTCCCAGTTATGCATATAACTACTTTATAACCACTAACTTTATCTACACAAACTTCTCTTGTAACTATGCATCCTCTTATTATTTCCTATCCTTCTTTTATAGCCTATCGGTTCAAGAATAAACACGATAAGGCCAGCCATTTACACGTAATTTGAAACTTTAACTTATTCACGTAGGAAGAACAATAATATTTACTACATAAGTGTATACATGTCGCTCTATTTATTTTTGGCAGTACCTTCCGGGTGGCTTGTATATTTTCCTTGTTAATTGATCTACATTGACTGGTTATTACTCAACTAATTGCTTGTTTTAGTAATTTTCGAAGGATGGCTGTGACATTCAGTACTAAAAGTACACTAAGTTATATTTTTTGTGTTGATTTTCTTAAGCTCGTCCATTTCCATGTTACTGTAAGTTTTAATACGCAGCTTTCACAGCCAAAGTTTCACCTAAAGAGTCCCAGATTTAATAGACGAGATTGTCGTAACACGAATAATAACAATAATACATCTATCTGATAGGGCAAACTATAACACATAAAGTGTGAACGAAAAAGGAAAGTCTACTAAAAAACAAAAATATACATCATAATATATAAGTATACATAATATAACATAAATATACATACGTATTATTTTTATGTACAACAATATCAGCGACTTAAATGATGGAAAGTTGTTATTGAGGCCCTTCATCATGCATGCACTATCAGTGCGTAATAATTTTCTGAGGTACTGACAGACATGATTGTATCTTAATTTCGATAATTGTCTGCTGTTGTTGTTGTTGTTTGGAAAGGCAAGTGAACAAGTTTACGCCTACAGAAAAAACGAGTTGCGTGAGAAAAGGTAATAAAATAAACAATAGGCAAATGGCAGAGCGTACTCCATTCAACATGTCGTTAATGAATGAGGTTCTGAAGCCTCGCTCTTAGTGTTCCATGATTTTGACATGCTATGGAAATGCCACCCAACAGAGCATTTGAAACAAATCCTGACTCGCAATAAATTGTCACCTGTTGTAAAATAATTATATAACGAAAGTGAAAGATAGCAATTGGGTTATATACCTTTAGTATACATTATATGGATTCTTACCTGGCAATTTAATTTCCCTTGCCTGTACCTTACTGTGAATTTGGAGAGGCCCCGGCCTCATCACCTCTTCCCGCTATCTACTAATTATTTAAACATGAAAAAGATGAAAGGGCTTTTGGACCGCCGTCATGCATGCATGGACAATACCTGCCAATCCATCCCCTGAAAAGGACTGTTTACTCTCGAGTAAAGTTCTTCAGGAGAAACTTTTGTAGTTTGAATTGCCGTTAACCCCTTCCTCTTGTTGATTAGAACTCGATGTTCCAGAGTATATTGTTTCTTGTACATATAGGCATCCTCCGATATCCCCAGTGGGGCTAAAAGGAGGAAAAGTTAATTTTCACACCAGCAGGCACCGAATGCAATTATTATAAACTTAAAAGGATCACATTACTTTTGAGCAAGTTGAACACGCGCCATCATTTAGAATTTTTTGTCCGGGACCAGTCTACCATGAATTAATTTAAATGTAAGCTGGATCTTGGAAATTAAAATCCAAACAGAGCTCTTATATGTACAACTCATAGCTGGAATCTGGTTCAAACTTGTTAATGCCGTGAAACTTGGGTCGTTAAGGATTTAATGAGTTTAAATGGACATTACCATGAGACTTGAAACTTCACACGATCTCTCAAAGAACTTATGTATTAGAAAATAAAGATTTACAGTACTGTAGACCTTTACCTCCGAATTAGAACTTGACAGATACTTCTCCCTTCTATTGTTATTCATACAGGGGTTTTTTAACTTTACATTGGAAATATTGTATAAAAAATAAAGTATATATAAAAAGTGTAAAGGATTGTGTAAGTATTAAGCAATATGAAAAAATCCCCTGAAGTGTGTGCACGACTTGAGCGGTTTCAGCATTGACCTGACGATGGGTTATTTTATTGACTACATCCATTCATCATAACGGAAAATAGATAGGATTAAAACACACGAGGCTTTACCTGACTCGGACCAAACCCTTGCCTAATTCTGTAATCATAGTGGTTAACCAGCCTGTTATTAACGTTCACAGTTCAGTCCCCGATGTACATTATTAGTGTACGTTTTCTTATTTAATGTATATTGAGATTGGTATACACTATTTGTATACATACCACAAGGGTGATACCCTAGTAGGTATCTATATTTCTACATAGTACATTTGAAGTTTGATATATTTTCAGATCTAGACATACCTACCTATATCAATGATAATAGTTTACATACTATTTCATAAAGCCTAATTACATATTTGTACAGAATTCTAATCAGGCTAAGTCCCATGAGTATACCGCACAGTGCCGGAGAACCTGCAAAGATACTTGTGGTTTCGGAACGTGGTAAAGATTAATCCATTACCATTTTTCATCTTCACCCCTTCAGGTGAGGATTTTTTCCCTCAACTTTATTACATGACTTGGACTCCCACGAGGAAACTCCGGATGAATCAGTTGTAGGTATTCTAATATTAGAACTTTCAATAGCTTGTAAAATCAAGGGTATAACCAATTCGCTGTATGTATGTACATTTACTATGTATTCACTACAATTGAGATGGCTTCAGTACACATTTCTTTACGAGTTATTCCTCTGTCTATTCACTGTATACATCAAGGAATGATAGGTCATTGTGCATGACTTCACAAGCGCTATTTCTTATTACATGTTTTCGTGGGACCAAGGTACATTTCTTTTTGCAAGGCCCAGAACTTCATTTGGTATTCTCCAGCGAGTGCGAGTTGATAGAATCACTTACAACTTCAATTTTCCCATGTATGTATTGCTTTGTTTGTTTGTAATTTCAAGTGGGTATTACAGTGTCAGGGAGAGAATCGGAATCGATACGTGTAAAAACCTCAGTTGTGTGTCTGTCCAGTTTGGAGAGTTGATTGGACAGAGAATTGATTTATTGATAGGAGGATGAAAAGCTTGCCGTCAAATTAATCTATTATTGACGACAATGTTCACGGTGCTCAGAAGCTCATTTTTCTCCTTGATAGCTTTCCTTATATAATTTCGTAGATATTGGCTTTCTTTCTTTATACTCTCTTGTATGTTATATTCCACTTACTTGTATTTTCTGTAGTGCATTTACTTTTATTTTCTACACTCCTGCACATTAAGCACACGTTTATTTTCAACTCTTATATAAAGTGAGAGATACTTACATATATCTGTCATTGCCTTTACTTTTATTTTCTACACACATGGTGTGCCTTCCCTGCTAATATCCTACTCACGTGTCCAATGCCTTATGCCCACAATAAATTAATTGATTGTTATCGAGCATATAACCCCTCGCCATACCCCATGAAAACTCAATGACACGCTCGTTGATACGCGATTTGGTAAAACAATTAGCATCGGGAAATGTAATTCTGAGTGTAAAAGCATGGCTGTCTTAAAATTAGTAAAGCGTATAAGAGGGAGAAAAGGGTAGGGAATATATGAGTTATGGACCCCGTTCAATACCGTATATTCGTCTTATGCTCAATGTTAAACGCCTTTCCATTATTGACTTTTTAAATGTCTTGTGTGTACCCCTGCTGGATAATTGGCAGTCCTAAAGGGTGAGATCCGGTTGTCATTTTCGGCGGTTCTTCTGTTCTCAGCCTTGCCTTTGATGGGGGCGGTTCTCTGATTTACTTTGAGTTACTTCCGTCATAGCTCCTCCATTCCCAAGTTTCACTCTGCTTATACGACTTCCTTGTTGTTTCCCATAATTCCACAATCATTCTCTTTATCTCCCAATCTTTATAATGACATTTATGTAATTATACTTACCACAAGTATGTGTATACTGGTGCTATTCCCGCAATTATTCTACTTTTGTGCAAATGACATCTGACAGAAACTGCGGGTTGACTGTGCTTTGTATTCGTTGCGTGTAGTTTCATAAAGAAGTTGGGAATACGGTCTGTGGCGAAAATGAATTTCTTGTAATATCCGTATACAATATTAAATGTAATAGAGATGTGAATTTAGCTGATGAAAATGTGTATTTAGTAATCAGAAACTACAGGATGGAGTTAGAAATACTCCATGAATAACATGGTATCCAGCACTTTCCGAGTATATTTAATGTGAATGGAGACAGACGGAAAATGATGTCCTTCTGTAATAAAATCTATTGCTGAACAAGCCATTAACAAGCGGTTCTGCCCTTCCAGTAACCTATTTTTGAATGGCTGTATTCAGTGCTAGGGATTGTTAAAGGACAATAATAATTGAGAGTGCATCGGAACAATTTAGTTGCAACGGGATCGATCTTGTTTTGTATTCTATATAGGTCCACAAACCCAAAGGAATTACATTCACTGCATCTATCATGTCGTCTGTAAGGCGATTTTGTCCCTTAGACGTAGGATACATAGTTATACATACATTATCTTTGGATGTAGTAGTCAATATGTATATTAAATGCACATGTGTAATTATTCTATTCTATTAAATGCTGGGTACATATTTGTATCTGATTAGGTACATGTGTCTATAACTGATTAAATACCACATGTCAAGACATACATAAAGCTGAACATGCACGTTATATTGTTAGCACCAGAGACGCCCAATCCTTTCCCAAAAAGAGACGGGCGCATTAACGGATGAGTGAATAGTGCATAATGTAGGCAGAATCTGGAGGATGGTCTATGCTGCTATTCACTTGTTCCCTTCTTCCTCCAGCCACATAATATGCAGCCTCCTTACGTGCATGCCTGAAGGATAGCTATTCCAAGTGTGTCTTAATCCTATATATGTTCCTGGGGACTAATAAGTCTTGTACAAAGTCCTTTAAGTTCGGGAATACATGGATGTCTCACTGCGTTTCCACCATAAAACATTGTCTAGCCTGACGTTCCGTTTGACGCTGGTTGGAAATCAACGCATTTACCCATAGGATGAGTGCAATCGTGGGTGCTTTGACAGTTGCATGAGGAATACATACGAGGATGGAAGTCGAGGGTGCTTTGATCATTTCCTTCTTCTTTTCTTCCCACTCCGTCGTAAAACCCCTCAATTCCAACCGATTTCTTGGTTTGTAGTGAATCTTTGGAGCTAAAAATATTAGTGAATGCAGAAGTGCAGACCTCTTCCTGCTGTTTGAGGTTGGTCCTGGTTAGACTTTGCCATTCTTAGAATGTACGAATGCACACCCCTGGAATCAGGAAGTATACTGTGGAGCTAAAAGCTCCTAATGGAATTTGGACACTCAATGATAAACAAATGCAATTCCAATCTGGTAACTGCTGTTCATTATATGAACGGCGGTCATTAAGCAACTTCGCTACAAACTTTGCAACTTCCTTAGTTCCACGTACAGTAGAATCATCTTCGGCAGTATTGAGAGATTTAAGCAGCACATCGTTTCTCACAATAATTTTCTCTAGTTACGTACTACCATTTCTTCTTTTGCTACACAGTCCCTTCCACTTTCGCTGAGTATAAATTTTCTTCCTTTGTTGAATCTAATACTTTTCTACCTTTGGACAAACAAATTCCAACGTTCGGAGCACCAGACATATCTCTACTCTGCTCGAGGTTCTAATAAGCTAGACATAATCCCCCGTAGAAATTGCGTGAAACATTAAGCGACAGATTGAGATGAAGATCAATGCAATAAGGGATTTTGCTGAAAATTTATAGCGGAGTTGACATTCCGGTAACTGTTCTCCAGCAGGTTAATCACCCATAATTCTTGATGTGAGTTACAGTGGAAGAAGCGAAAAGTTTGGGAATGATTGCTTAAGAATGCGACAGTGACTATGTATCAATTGTAGAAATCTAGAATTCCTGTACATAATCATGTATAGAGAGTAATCTTATATGTAAGTAGTGTGCCTTTTTGCCCTTAAATGTGCCTAACTATATCTAGATACATATGATTATTTATAACTGTACAAAATTATCGTATGGTTATAGCTCCGGCAACGTACGCTGAAGAATATACAAACTGATTTGCATTCGAGTGGCTGGGAAAGGAGAGAGGGTCGATTAATCACTAGAAGAAGCAACAGTGAAACATGGAGTGAGGGAAGAGAAGAGGAAGGGGTGAGTGAATCACACGTTCGTTTCCATTTCAAAACTTCTTTTTAATTATCAGATGATTCTAATGGTAGATATGGAAATCCATGGCAGGAGTCATATCCGCCTTGTAATTTGTAGCCGGGTAGGCCGGGCGGACAACCAAAGAGGAAGTAGTAAGTTGCTTTAGGGATACTTATAAAATGTGCTTTATGTACTCCCAAGATGCGATGAGGTTATGCACTAAAAAGGAGTGTATATAATTACTATAGGCAGTATAATACGGTTAATTACTCCTCCGTTGGGAAACGATTAAAATTTACAAAATGGTTTCATATTTGCAATAACAAGCTCTCCTGGAAAGCACGTTCGAGATTATTACAATTGGCTCTATAATCTAAGGCTGTGACACTTAAAACACTTAACCGCTGTACATATCCCAAGACTTTTACAGCTAGTGTACAAATAATTCATTGCTCCTGCTATGTATGTAAGTATATGTATATACCTGTAACTGTATTTCAATACATGTTAATGCTGTGCATTTTAAGACAGATCTGTACTGTATTTACATGCACATATACATACACTACACGTAATTATATCCTCACCCTATTACTAGTACTTGTATTTTGCATGTTTTATACTGTGTAGGTATTTATTATATTATCTCTTTTTACGTTTCGTATATCTACCTATCAAGGCTCATATAACCAATGTTCTGCATGACGAGATTATACGATGCTAACTACTTCTCGGGAGGGGTTTGGATGAGTTAAGTAATGATATCCCTGCTTCCGCATTAATTTTAAGGATCTTTCTATGTAGAGAAAAGAATAGAAATAGATTCATTACCAACTCTTGAGAGCCATTTTGGGTCTATTTATAATATCAAGAAAGCAATGATCTTCACTTCTATTGTCCTCCCATATCATTATTACCGTAGAGTAATCATGTTTGTAATATGCACATCAGCAATATAACACTGTTCATTGTATATGTGCCATCCTTTTTGATGTTGAAATATTATAAAACGGATAAATATACGGCGCAACCACATGCTGCATACAAGACACTACTCATGAGCATACTTGAAAACTTATTAACATGACACATCTTACCCTTCCGACCTCGTTAATAATTATGATAGCCTAAGTTTGAGATCTTGATAGCAAGTTATCCCTATTATTGTAGCAACGTGACACCCTGGATGATCCTGAGGAGAGGAAATCCCCTGCATAACAATCAGCCTCATATATTTCCTGCATAAAATTTAGCTTAATCAGACTTATCCAACATTAGAACAATCATTTCATCCCTGGAGATCGTAGAGTGTTCTTAGACTGAGCTTGATATCTGTACAGTACATATAAAACCAAAATGCTGCATATAATTTCTACTATCCTGTATACATTTACGAGAGTATACAACATGTATGACGCTTAATCTGGTGGAAACACTACAACTTGCTCATCATGCTTTAGTTCTGAAAGTATTTTTATGTTGTAGTCTGAAAAAGGATGAAGAGAGCCTTCTGAATTAAATTATGCTTCGCATTTATTTTCATTTAAGGTACTTCCGCCAAAAAGTAATTCTACTTTCTATCTGTAGTTATCCACCCACGCACGAGCAAAAATCAGAATTTATAGGAGCTCGAAGGAAATGAGCAAACAACAGTAATCAGAATTTGGAGATACCAAGAGAAATGAGAAAACATGGGAAATAAGAACCAAGGAGGTACCACAAGTATCCATAAAGTTGCAATGAGTACATCAGCGTATTTCCATCCACGGTGTCCCTCCCAAAAGGAATGGTTATCATAACCACATTCAATGTTTCATTACTATATTTTTCGGGTTATCAAGATGGAGATGAGCTATTCCAACTTTAATATTGTACTGCAATACGACCACTAAACTTTAGTATACAATTATATGTACTATGTACAGCTATATGCTGGCCGGAGGAAATGAGGAATTCTTAAGAAAAGACAGAAAATAAATGATTGTCTTCTTTCACGGCTTTATCATCACCGGGAAATTACAAGTTGGGCAAGAGCTTTTATTCTCCTATCCTCCCGCTGTCTTCAGGGGGACTATAGTTGTAAAAATCCATACCCTAATTGAAATTTGTGTGGAAAGTTCAACGAAATGTGTCTTCTAGTTTAAACTTTGTCCTTCATTTCCTTCGGGGGAATTGATCCTGGACGTTGCTTTGTAGCTTTGATAGGTACGTTCACACTACTATGGTTATATTCCTGGATTTATTTCCTTGAATGTACTTCTTTCCTTTCAACGCAAATCATATAAAGTACGGGTTATGTATTTCCAAAGTTAGACAAGCGCTTTCTGCCACGAAATACAGATAAGAATGTACTATGTTTACGTCCTCTTAGTATATATCTGTATTGTGTTATACAGATACATATTCGTACTTATATATTGTATACTTGTCTATATCCAGTGTATATATTTATATGCGTTGTCATCGCTTCGAGTGCCTTTTAAGCTCTATGGTAGCTATGTCAGCACACTCACGTCTTTGAAACAAGTTTCTTGGAATTTGCCTTACTTGCTTGCACTTGCCCTAAATAATGGCAAAGGTTGAAAGAGTCGACATGGAGTTGAGTGTGACACTGTGGGGAACATTTTCGCAAACATCTTTTCTGTCAGGAGCAAATAGAGAATCTCCCAGTCATTCAATTACTTTCCAGGGCTCCATGTCAGTCAAATGAAATGGGTGTCAGGGTTGACTGGACGAATTGCATTTGGCCTGAATGACTGTACACTGTGGTTTACCAATTATTAAATCCTCCTATAAATCTTATTGCAGTAGCGAATGTCGTTGTGGTATATAGTTGTGGGAGTCGAATCTCAACTCTACATAAGTTTGGATCTATAATATTGAATCTGTACGGTAGGTTGAATTCGTAGTGTGTAATTGGAATCTGTATAGTTGTATATAAGCGGAATCTGTAGAGGAAGTCGATTCAATTGTAGATGTCGGCTAGTATTGTAAGACAGTTGAGTGGTGTAAGTTGGCTCTGCGGTCGGTTCTATGGTGAAGTCGATAGCACGTATAAGTCAATCCTGCATGCCCAGATGATAAATCGAATCTTCAGTATCTACCCACCAGAGAAGAAAAGATGCTATGAAGATAAATCGACTTTAGATGATGATGATGATGGTAATGTTCATACTTGGAAGTCCAACATGGATTGAATAGCCGTATACAATATCGCCATCATTATGACTACCATTACCTCTAATTATCTTCCGAATACACTGGAGGCTACAGAAATTTATTATTTCTTGGTGAATTTATTATTTCTCCGGGAATTTATTAGTTGGAATTCTTCAAGTGTGTCAGCTTTCGACAGAATTATTGCCTTCTGTTTCCTTTGCAAGCTAATTGTGAGGAGCCTGCAGAGTCAATTCTTCGTATACTTTTTATGTAGTACTAGCCCTTTCATTCTTAATTCAGCTGTTTGTATACATACATTTTATATTGTTTTATACACTTTTCTTTATAAATATAGTAGCAGTACTTCACAAAATACACAGGAGATTATACTATAAGCTACTTAGTACCTACTTAAAGTGTAGGCCCTACAAAAAATGTGATTAAGCTTGTAAAAATAAACGAAGCAATATCATACGTTAGCAATCATTTCCTAGTCTATCTGATTAAATGCATGAAAGACTGACAGGAACGGTTCCAGGTGAGATTCCTGCTGGAGATTCTCGCGCTATTAGTCACATCTGATTGTGTGTACGTCGGGGATTCCTACCTCTTTCATTTCACTGTACAAGTTCATAATCATCAGGAGCACGCACCACAACTACTTGTGTTCCTCAAATCATAGTCAAGGCAGATGAATCGATAGAAAATAATGACTCTTTCCTCCGATAAAAGGCACATCGAATGGTTCTTAGTAGCTTAGGAGTGGGCCTTTGGTAATGAATATGAAATTCTAATACTCTTTGCCAAGCCTTTGATCTTCTCTTCGTCCATTATTTACTTGCTCAGCCTCATTACTTGTTTATCGTCATTCAGGCCACAGTCAAGATCACTCTTCTTCCCTATGCTATTACGTTACTATGGGAATCTTCTTCCATTGGATACTGTTACTGTAAAAGCAGGGATGCTGGGTGAAGACTGAAACGTAAACATGAAACATTGCGTACTATGATGACTTATGAATTTGAACATGAAACGCTGCTGAAGGGACTGAATCTGAGACTGAAGACTTAAAAACCGTTTAAAGTTAAACATTGGTTAAACCTAAACAAAAAGCGTTTTAAAACTGAAACTAACCCAAAATATTATTGAAGACTAAACAACTTATGTTGAAGCATTGCTCAAAACTCAAAGCACTAAATATTTTAAAAAATTCTAAAACTTGACATGAAATTAAGACTAAAGCTTAAATGGGAGCAGTGCTATAATATGCAAAAGAATGTAAATAATTAAATTAATTAACTACCGACATGCTAATTACTCTGGTGATTAAAATAATTATAACTGCCACAAAATTCAGCATAATGAGCTATTTCCATCTCAAATGATATGTTATGCTAGTATAATATAATGCACATATCTATAATTTCTGTGACTTATTATTTTTTATTGCACTGCAGGAGCGGGTCCCAAAGAAAGATCTGCTCAAAAGACAGTATCGGCTAAAAATACAGAGAATTGTCAAGTGCGAATCTTGACAATGACATTATTAAAAATATATTCACGGGTCTGTCATTCATGTATGCACAACACTGAAGACATGTGCTCCTGCTGAGCATTGTGCTACGTGATGTGGATGTGTTTGTGCTGTTTATGCGTTGGGAAATTGGAGGATATGTTCTTGCACAATGAAGCTGCAGTAGGGTGATATTGTATTAAACGCCATAATATCATATTAAAGGTATTAATACACGATATTACTGTCTTGTTCAAGTGGTGTAATATCTGTTGGATGTGTCCGTGTGAAGACAGTCGGAGGAAAAAAATATACATTCTAGCTTCCAAAAGCTTCTGCTAGTATATATCGAGGATAGGTCTAAAAGTTTAATTTAGAAGTTGACATGAAAGACGTGCGCTCATGAATCTTATGATTATACAGAGTCAAAGCATGAATGCATGCGTCTTTCATCATCATCATGACTTTGAATGACTAATGTAAAAATGAATGGCATTAATTTGACTGGGTTTAGATGAGGCGCGTCTTTTAGGAGAGAACAAGTCGACTCCCGTCCCTCGTGTGCTTTTCCTCAAACGAATGGAGGTCTAAATAAATGAGGGTGGCGGATTCGTAGACAAAATATTGGTTTAACGTATGGCATCTTCGTATTGTATTTCCTTTCAGTCTCCATCAGCTTTTAGGTATACCACGCTACATTTTCTTTACTATATTCTCAGATTAGCTACACTAAACACTACCTATATCTATTATGCACTAAAACTACAATACAGACACAGACCCTATGAAACACGTGGATGCCGTAAGCACATACATGGCGACCATGGTGTGATAACATTGAAAGAGGCTTATCAAATTCAATTTATTGACATGGATATTGAAGGCGCCGCTATGTATTTACTGTAACTGCATCCCCTCATCATGGGTTTCCATCTCCTTGCATGTGCATGCAGTAGGAGTTCAAAGGATGAAGTCGAAGACTATATGGGAAGAATGTGCGCGAAAACCTTTTGGAATTACTTTCAATTAGTTTCATGCGAGTAGAGAAATGTTATTCGATGAGTCTCTGTCATCTCAACTGTATATTCACAGGCCTCCCCAAACCCATAATCTTACACAAACAGTGTCAACAGAGGAGACAACGTCTTCATTCTTCAGATCAGGCAAATAATATTTGATAACAGAGTCGCTTCTTCTCGTCCATGAAAACTGTACTATGCACCCACTTCTTCCTTCCTACATAGTGTAATATTGTAGTTTATACAGGATTTTTTTACTGGAGAAGATTCTATACTAAAAGGATTTAGTTGAGAATGAAGAAGGGAGGTTCAGCCCCACGGCAGAAAATCCCAAATGATAATAATTTTTGAATCTTTGTTTTTATTTTTGTTACCTCTTCCATATAGACGGCGGAAATAATTGGAGAGGAGAGGACTCAAGATTTTCAAACCCACACAAATAAATACATGATTATGGGAAGTGTCTCAAATATCGGTTTCTAGCTTTGTCATGCATTACTTGAACTTGACAGGATGTCGCAGTGGACTCGTAAACTTTCTGCTGAGGCTTACTTTTTGGGTTTTGGTCCCTGCACGAACACTTTTGCTTCAGTTTAAATTCCGGTGTGTGTATAAAACCTATTCTATATCTGAAATGTATACGATAAAAAAGATAGCGTTTTCGAAACAGCCCTGTGTATCTGATTCTATCTGATATTATACAATTCCCACTTTTTAAAAAATTCCAAGTCGCATCTTTCAGTGAATGTTTTTTTATACTGAACCTTTTCCATTTAGGAAACTTGATTATCGCTGAGTTCGCATGTTTTTGAAGAAATCATCCAGGAACCTTTTACTATTAAACGAAGTTTAAACTTTGAAAAAATCCATCAATTTCCCAGAAATTTACATGTACATCCCTTGCCGTCTTTCCTTCTAGCAGGGTCCAATAAAGGAAAAGTGACGGGTGACCTAAATTCCGGCCACGCTTTTAAAAATCACATTTTCCAGATTGCCATCAACGGTCTGCTTGAATTGACAACTCTTATATGTCAAAGACGTGAAGAGAATCTTTATATTTCTGTAAACTCTGTGAATATGTCTCAATACAAGCTTTTTTGTATGTTTTGCGATACGTAGATACTTAATACGAAAAATTCTTGAACACTAGAGGAAAATTGACATACCTATATAGAAATACTTCTTTAGATTTGACCCGTACTTTACATTGCGTTAAGAATAAATTCCAGACCACACTTTGGAAAAAGTTCTTGATTGTTCCATTCCAGCTGGAACATTTAGATAGAACCAAGAATTTATAAACGTTGACTTGAATTTTAATTTCGAAATTGCTTTTCCTTTTATAAGGATCCATTTCACAACAAATTGCTTTTGAGTATATTTGAAAAATATGTGTGGTATAGTATAAGGCAAGTATGTAATTACATGAGAAGTGGTTATTGCTAAAAATCAATTTAAAGTATGTTTGTAAATTCCCATGCAGTTGTATGGCAAATATTAGATTTTTGTTTTTAAGGCAACAACAAGAAGTGTAAAATAGTTACCACGCTCATATTTTCAAGTATCGGTAGTAAACGCTCCACCGTCAGTGAAAGTTACTAGAAAACCACAACAAACGCTCGTATGAATCACGATTAAAGAATTTTTGCAGTCTCATCGTACGAGAAATACATTAGTAAAAGGCTTTGAGAGAAGTGCATGGAAGGAGAAGGAAAAAGAGGGAAAAGAACAGGGAGACTAGTAAAGTTTATTTACTTTCACCAACCAAGCACACTCAAATGAAGAGTACAGTATAGCGAAGGAGCGCCGGAGAGATACCAGTTGGTTGAGAAGATTGAATTGAAAGAGAAATGGTTGCGAGGTGAAGTATCTAACACTGAGAAAAGATGTGTGCTAACCCTTGGAGAAGATGTGCAAGAACCCTGTAATAAGAAAATGTGCACCAACTCGCTGAAGTTACAAAGCTATAGGGCAATATATGGCAAGGAGAGACAGAAGGGTTGATTCACAAACCCACAAATCCCATCTGATTGATGAGCACTTGGATTGACAGGCTATAGACATTACAATATAACAGAAGGACGAGTCCTCTAATGCAAAGTAATGCTAAAGCTGACTGATTGATGCTCACGAAGACTCCGGCACTCCCTAAATTGACTCAATTCTCTGGTAACTGTGATGCAATCGAAAGATCGACAAGGGGTACAAAGTGCCTCTGAAGCACTTTTATTGCTACCTTCAAAGATTTTAACTCGTTTTCCCTGGATTTTACGACAAAATATATACAGTCAGTACACCTAATGTTGCAGGCACGGCACAATAGTTACGCTAATGTGTTTCCAGGCACACGAGTTATACACTTTGTTTCTGGACCTAGTAATTACTCTAATTCTTGCCTATGCATGACATTACCGTTTTTTCTAGATTAATTGCTACAGCCTCATGAGCCCCACGGTGTCACAATTGTTAGGTACTACAGTTGTTTTATTTTTAAGCACCACAGTGCCTATTTCCTTGCATTACTGTAGGAGTCAAAAACAGATGAGTACTCTCAGGTTATAACTTACATCACCAAACACACTTAACATCGTACGCGATTAACGGTAGCTTTACGAAAGCATATGTTTATCAAGCCAGTGCCTTACCTTAATCTGACTACACAAGCATTCACCAAGTGGACTTATAAATCCTGAATTTCATGTTAACGGAGTAATCCACCCTTTCAAGTTTGTTTCCCTGTGATTACTCTGCTTGTCACTTGACGACAATTTACCCGCAGCCATCACCAGCAGCAATTCTAGCCAGTTTTTTCCTTCGTAGCTTGACACATAACTGTTCTTTGAAGTTAGTCTCCTTTTTGTATAAAACTTGACTCGTTTTAATCACAGTTCGACCATCTAAACTCTGAGTTTGTCCAATGAACATGAAAGAGCTTACGATGCTGAAATCGTTTGATATGTCATTTTAATTACTTTGTTCTCACTATTCGTGATAACCTGAGTGTTTAATTAGCGATGGGCTGTACGTTTAATTGTTTTTCGTTTTAGACTATTAATTTATTGACGTTCATTTGAAACTTCAAGTTCTTTTTGCTGTGCTAAAATGGCAATATTCATGCTGTGTTTGATCTCTCAAAATTGCTATATTAATTAAGTTCGTTGTCCTGAAACTAGAATGTTGACATTGTTTGAAGTACTGGAAGTACAAATCGCAGGGAATATAGACTACCTAGAATTGACTTTTGTAGAAATGAATTTGCGACATCAAACGTTTGTAATTAAAGTAGTTATGACATACCTACATGTGCGGCAATATTTCCGACATGGATGACCAAGCTTTGGCTTGCCTCTTTTAAATCAAGCTTGACATGAATCCGTTTGGAAATTGTCAAATGTCTGTGAGCGTAGGAAGTATTTCAAATTGCATTTTCAGAAGCACATGTGTGCTGATTCAAATGAAGCATTTGCAGTACTATTTTTGCACACGTACTATACATAGTAGTCTGGTGGTGAGCTATGTTCAGAGTAATGAACGTACGAGGAATAAATTGAAAATTCCGGCATGAGTTACGGACTGTTGCTGCTTGTGATGTACGTGTATTAGGGAAGAAAAAATTACACGAGTCACCACTTGGTTTCGGCTTGTTGCCTCCTACACAAACAAACCACCCATTGGATGCCAAGTCATTTTATGCCAAATTAATTGTTGGCAACTAACCCTGCATGGCCGCAAGTGTTCTTTCTGGAGGAGCGCTATTATCTCTATCGTTGATTCCTGTATCATCATTATCATGGTGGCGTACGTCAAAAGCACTGCATGCATCATCATGTGTACTTTGTGTTCAAAATGATACTTGTGTATATTTGCATCTGTCGTAGTTGTTCTTGTGTATGCTAATCTTTTCTACTGCTTCCTATAAGTATACTTTAATCTTCCCTCCTTGTCCCTATATATTTGTATCATTCGTACTCAGTCCTTTGTATATGCCTTACTTGTCCATAAGTAATGCGTGTATAGCATTTAAAATCAAATAAAAAGTAAAGAAAGGAGTTCCGCCCGTAGTAAAAACTTTCATAATAAGTGTCGTGTATATGGAGGCAGTCGTAAATTGTCGTATAAGAAAAGTCTCAAATTTTTTATTTCTGTTTTTTACATTCACCGCATATATAAAACTTTGGAAATAAAGCCACTTTTTGTATGTCTCTGGTACTGACGAGCAAACGGAACATATTGGTTCATTTTCCATTTAAATTCTTTTAGAAAGTAAGGAGAGATACTGGGCTTCATTACTACAAAACGGTCTCACCATTACTCGACTATGAGCGATACTAAAAAATGTATTGACTCTAAAGTATGCAAATTAAGCGTCTGCTATCCGAAAGTTTCTTTGTAGACGCAAACATGGATGTAGATTGTACGTAATGATATAGGAAGTATGTTTAGATTGAAGGCAGAAGACGATAAGAACGATGCAATGCGTCCTTAATATATTTGAGTGAACTTTGTATGATGTTATACATACTGATCAATGCAAACATATATATTTCATAATGCATACCTAACACATGTCAATTCAGTCAAGATAGAAACCCATAGAGAAGGGAAGCAATATTGTCAGAGAGAAGGGACATCAAGGTATTAAAGAAGGAATCTTCTCTTATCTTCCTCATAGCATCCTATTCATTGCTATTAGGACCAGGAAAGGAGTAGGAAGCGCACTTTTAACGAAAGTCTCCTTGGAATGAGAAAGTTGAGATGGTAGCTTTGTGCAGAATTACAACTTACAACCACCAACTCAGATAGGAAGTCGACAAGAGGAAAATTCACTAGAGAGAAAATTCATAAAGGATGGAACCACATTGGGGCACATATTTTTTTATGAACAGGCCCAATTCATATAGTCACTCATGCAAGGTAAAAGTTTATTATGTATTTATATCTGTATAACTTTACATGTATGCACTCATATCTGTATAATTTTATACATAATCATTTATATCTGCGTGCACAGCAAGTGTGTAGGAATATAGTAGAGGATGCTCAGGAAGCACCTTGATTAATACACGAATACTTATTTAAAAGTGGTGCTCAAGACTATCAAAGTGCATGAACATATTGCTGGACTAATATGATACTCGTATCCATATCAGGGTGACGAAGACACCTAAACTATAAATACAAGTAAAACTTGTGTGAGACACCGTTTACATACTTAAATATGAAAGTCGTAAGGAAGTGCTTATGTTTTACTAAAGAACTTGCTGGCGTATCTACAAAAATACGGACGATGAGACTTGTGTAAACCTCTTGTATGTACATCAAGTATCTTATTAAAAAACACGCACAACGTGGATCTTCATTATTAAGGGTGCGAATGGGTGTCATTAGTAGCTCACGTTAACGAATTCTCTGATTACGAAATGAACAGAGCTATTTTCTCCCCTGACTCGAGCACATGTTTACTCTTCTCCTTAAGACCCGCATAGAAGAAGTGAAGTGGAATTACTTTAAAAACCCTCTTCATGTCTTCTTCGGTAGAGCAACTGAGCCTGATTACACTGCATCTCCCATGTAATTTATGATGACGGGAAGGTCATAAATGATACAGAAATAATGCAATTAAGCCTATACTGCAAAATGAATTCTGTTCGAATAATTTCAGCAACTAGTCTTTCCTCCGAATTTCCAAAACCGGTGTATTTCTAAATGTACCCTAAGGAGTTCTAACGAGTTGTAGGTATACGAGGAATAATTAGAGCTTAGACTACCTGAGAATATTAAAGACCTGAAGGTTTCCTAGAAATACGTGAAGGGCTGTTTAGAAATATTGGAAATTAAAGGCTGCTTAGAAATACTTGAAATTAAAGGGTGCCTAGAAATACTTAAAATTAAAGCCTGCCAAGAAATACTTCAAGTTAAAGCCTGCCTGTAAATATAATAAATTGAAAGCTCTCTGCAAATGTTATGAACTAAAGGCTTCATAGATATAATAGAAAATAAAGATTAGCAGAGTATATTAGAAATAAAAAGCTGACGAAGCTCAAAGAAAGTCGATCTCACGTTGCCAAACCCTGTCTGTTCAAGCCGAGTTGCACAACACGTGAGAATATGACTCGCTCAATTGAATACGAAATTATTATTAGTTTCGACGATGACGCCTCGCTCTTTGTGATCACGTGGTGGAAAAATTGATCAAGGAGACCATTTTTCCTCCTTCATGGCAGATGAGTACATCTTTTTTCTTGAATGTTTTCCCCTTTCCGATTCAAGAACATGCTTTGATGAGATGATTCTTTCTTCCCCGTCGAACTTTCTTCGCCCACACTTTCCTTTTTATACCTCTTAGTGAATCTACAGGGATGGTGATGTCTCTTATGATGATTTTTGACGGACGACGCTGCTATGGAGAAAGGTTGGGGAAAACGTTTCTTGATTTCCCTCCCCTATATGCAGCACAGCTTCCTGGAAAGTCTCAACATCTGAGAAATTCATTCCTGGCGATGAATTATTCTCAGAGATTATTCATTAAATCTTGTATCTATGGTATAAGCTCCTCTCCTATCTTCCATATGACCGGAAAGTTTGTGCTGGTGCACAACCGGGGAGAAATAGCATTTTCTGGGTGCTTATAAAATATGAGAAAAAATAATCCTTAGAAAGAGACGTATAAAGTATAAAAGCAGAGTATTTTTCCACTGAGTTAGTCCAGATGAAAGTAGTGAAAATTCTCTGGAACATGATCTTAGAGAGGAAAGACCATACCATACGAACAATGTCTTACATATACTTGAGAATAGTTATACTTTTTTTGTGAAGTACATAGATACAACTTGGAAGTTACCTATAGACTTTAGACTGCTTATATGACAGATATACCTATAAACAAGCGCTCTTACTATACAAGAAAAATAATCCCTGATTGTGAAGGCAAAGGGAAGGATTGATGCTGATGCGAATGCTGAGAGCTGCGAATTTTTTATATATTTTCCTTCACACCCTTTCGTGTACCTTCAAGGAATATTTCAACATGTCTTGAATACATATGCCAGACATATATGAATGTATGGTTAGTGTTGACTACATATACTATATACATTTCTATGCTATATCTATTCCATAGACATGGTCATGCTACGGACTGTGTAGGCCTTCATTGGTGATGCTCCGTAGTAGACGAGGAAATGGCATATAGTCCAGACTTAGTTATTTCGTTTCGTCCCGAGGCTGACTTGGCCACGCTCCATGCCGTCCTGACTTGGCTATGAAGTGGAAGAGAAGACTTCTGAGCCCTTTCATCCCTTTTAAAGTTTTGCTAGTAAAAAACCCTTTATGCAGCAGGAGGTTCTTCTTCCCAGTTTTTATTTACATTTTAGTTGGTATGATTCCCTTTTAAATACTTATTCATTCCCCATTCCTATTCAACAAACCATTTCGCAAGGAATATTCCATTTTAAGCTTTATATAATTACACTAGTTCAAACTCTAAAGTATTATTTACGCTATTTCAATCTACGAAGCTTTAAATGAAATATTTCCTACCATTTCATCTTTTCTAAGATATATATTTACACTTTTGAGCTTCACATTCAGGTTTCTACACTATATATTTACTCTTTGTATGTTATTTGTATGTGTTTACCATTGTAGGCTAGCTAAAAATTCGCATTTAAAATTACGTAATTGCCATTGAAAGCTACATATTTATTACGATTCCATTTGACTGCGCGGACTTCAAGCAACTTAATACATAGTTAAGATGTTCCGAAGACAAGCAAGGTCTTGGTTTGAATGACTTCATTTGTGAGCACTTGTATCCAGAAACTTGGTGGCTGGGTTCATTATTTAAGAATCTTTTTGAAAAGCGGTCCAACTCCTGTAAAGTTTTTTCACTCTTCCTTTTGTGTATGTGCAGTGAACATGCTGAAGGCTTTTTATGGAGAGAGAACCAGTCTTCCAGTTTGGTACTATATCACCTGGAAGACAGTCTGAACCTATAACTTGATGATAATGATGATGTGCAAGTCAAGTTCGTGAATGGTAGTATTTGGTAATCCTCTGAGAATACTCGATGCGATAACAAGTAGGCACTGAAAAGGTCAGAGGTGAGCTAGTTGTATTTGTAGCTCACGCTCCGAAGAGCTACGTCTCTTTTTTTTCTATATCTATTTATCGACCATCAGATTATTTTCTCGGGCTGCGGTTCCATAAACTTTTCACATTTGGATCCTTTCCAACCACCAATTACGCCTTGCTTTCCAACGAGATTAATGTGGAAATTGATGGATCCATTTAATCGTCCCAATGCTCACGTATCAACAACCATACAATTCCCTTTTTCACACTCGGGGCTTTTATACGTATATGTATATCTATATCTGTACGTACAGAAAGCATCCGAGTACTGAGCAATCATTCCTGGAAGAGAGGAAATCCAACGAAATATTTTGCACAACTGAACCAGTTTCAGGCATCCCACTCAATAAATTTCACACGTCGACACACGTACTTTGCAACGTGCGATAGTGCTCGCTAATAGACATATTCGACCCACATTGCAACTTCTTTACTTATGTATGTCTATGTGTTCGTTCTATCTACATTGTACACACTGGATTCCACAGCATTGTATATAGCTACTTATACCAAAATACATATAACAGGCCGTTCGACCAAGATTGGAACGGAAAGCGAAGGCTCTGATCTAGTTTTCCAGGTGTAATGCCATGGATCAAGTTTATGGTCTGAAAAGAATAAAAGCGACGACGGTAAGAGAAAAACAAGTGCGGATTTCACTTTTACACAACGTTACTGCGATGCGAAATCTGAGGCGGGTGGCTTACTTATTCCCAGTGAGAGGGAGAGAGAGAGCATGCTATATGGTAAAAAAAAATGACGCAAAAAACCTAGCATAAATATTTAAGAGCTCGCAGCTGTGTTATTCTTTCTTAAACATATATTTTTCACTATGTGCAAGAAACCTAAGTGCTCATTCTGCCTACTTAGACTCATGTGGAACTAAGTGGAATTGAATTCATGTACTACATCTGCTTTATTTTCTGTACACAACATCTATAATATTATCTTTGTCAGGGCTTGTTATTCATCATATGGATTTTCCGCCTCTGCAAATAATAAGTTGGTAACGCTTTCCTGAAAGGCAGACACTCCACCAAAGCTTTTGCAAACTCCGAATACGAGATAGGAAAAAGCCGGAGGTTATTTTGCAAATTTTCAAAATGAAGCTGTGCAGACTGCAGATAGAGGAAGTTTTAGTCAAATGAATGACTGGAGGCAAGACGAGTTGAGAGCAAATATGTGCGGTTAGGTTTTCATGGTTTTAAGTATCTATAGTTTCTAATACGAAATCTATATCTATGCTATAAAATGTTTGTAATATAGGAATATATGCATTACGTAGTAATACTGTATGCTGTCAATGAAAATAATTTTGAAATTCAAAACTGGACTGGTGCTTTTTTCGGGAGATGAGCCATTTCGGAGAGAAAGTGAACCGTGCATAAAGTGTATAGAATGACAGTCCTAATCGTATACGAAGCAGTTGTGGATACCCTGTTTTGTATGTATAAGGATATCTACAGGATAGCTAGACGTGCAATATAGCTAAATTAATTTATCTCTTGCAAATGAGAGAGCTCATTTTTCTTTTTTCCTTTGTCTTTTCGTCTTCCTCTACACTGACTTTGTTTTGGTCGGTTGACTCCATGCGGGGAAAAAATTGTTTAAGAATGGAGATGTGTTATTTCACTCTGCCTCAAGAATAAATTCTAAAAGCACATCTCTGTCTAACTTTTCTTTGTGCATATGGCCGTAAAAGCCAAATATATAAAAGCTTTTGTGTGTAATTCTCTGTAATGATTCCCCGTTGGGGTCTCACGTATATTTCACTACACCGGCTTTGCACAATCTAATCTGTCTTCATTCTCTCCATCTTTCACGATTAGTCAATTTGTGCGTGGGTAATGAATGAATGGGAAAGGAAGGAATTTAATCAACTTTTTGTCTCCCTTTACACTCTCTATCACTTACCTGTAGTTCCTTGTTTACAATCGGCGTATACATCAGGACAAGATACATACTTTGCGTAACAAGAGTTACATAATAATTATGCATTTCCTATAAAACTCTTAAATGGACTAACTTCGATTGGAATTGTACGCCTGTTCCAAGTGACAACATAAAATACAGCTGGGTGTATGTTATTTAGTCCACGTATGTTCAACATGGACTGGATAACTTGCATCATTGAAATATGTACCAGAATCGTCATATGTTCATATGGAAAGTATTCTGTGAATTAAATAGAACTGTACGGATAAAGTCACGTGTAGGGATTCACTTTGATTTTGTGGCTACATTTACTAACGCGCCCAACCCAAAGCTTATGATTTAAGGGTTGAATTTAAGCAAAACAATAAAACCCGCAGCTTACCCGTCTGCTTTGGAAGAAGTTTCTTAATCAATGGGAAATCTTCTTGAGGGTTGTAAAAGTGTGTAGTAGTAGTGATTATACCGGTTATACCCCCCAAAAGTTTTATCACTTTCAATTCGTTCCGCAACTTTTCACTTATTCTTGTATAAATTCTGCCGACAACAGCAGACCGGCATGCAGAACTAATTGAAGCGCTTTCATCTTCTTCCCTTTACCGTAATCGATTTTCAATACAAATGCATACATTCTTTAATAGCTTCAGTACGTACATACGTGGTACATCTTGCGCAAAAGAGACATTTTGGTTAAGCAGCTTTTAATTTTTTATATTTTAGTAATTGTGTAATTTAAGCAACAGTTTAGACAGAGGAATTGTGATCACAAAATTTATTTGTACAAAAAAGGAATCCAGTATGTCTAATTCTATGTCAGTGTCCAGCAGAATATTCTACGACCTTTGATATTAAAACTCTGCTCAGAATATAACAAACGTTAAAAAGCTGTTGAACATCAACAATAAGTAGCTACATAGAATACAAACAATGTATTCATGCATGTTTCACAACTTGAATCAAGCCATCAGACAAAAGTTGAAGAATCAAAAGATTTATATATTTATATTTGCTTCAAATAAAATAAGTCTCATCAAGTGAAGTAATGTAAGTCGCAAGTCGCATCTGCTCGTTTGACCTTCTAGCATTATTCTTTAGTTAATCAACCATGGCGAATTAGACATGTTCCAGTAGCTTGCCCATGAGCTAATCTTTCGAATTTATTTAACTTCACGCACAGATAAGTCCTTTCTTGTAAGCAGCTCGATTCCCAATGAAGATTTTCAGGGCCGAATTTCCTGCTTCACAGGCCCACCAAAGCTGTTTCGATTCCTGTAATTGTGTCTACAGTCTGTATAGGTATACATATATATACTAAAAATACATACGTATGGATTTCTGCTACAAAAAACAAAGAGCTAACTTCACAAAAAAGGCCGTCTTATCTTTAGTGCCAACTTAAACCAACAAAAGTTCATTAAAGTCCCAATCATGAGGCACATTCGCCAACTCTTAATTAAAGTTTTGAAGGGCTTTTGGAGAAAGTGTAAAAGTTTTTTGTACGTCCGAGAAAATCAATTTATATTATGATATAAATTGAAAAGATGCGGGCGTGGACCAAAGCCTCCAGGTTGTGGCATGACACTTTGGCTAACTTGTGACCAAGTTTTGAACAAAGTTCAAGGAGACCCACAGATACTTTGCTGTGCTTAATTAAGCACGCAGCTGTCTTACGTGATCACAACTTAGTACATGGTGAATCCAGAGTACTAACCGTAAGAGATTATAATTACCTCGGGCAAAAGAATTTATTACAAGCTTAGTACTTTCAACGCTGTATTGACGCTCATTTATAAAAGCGGATTAAATCGCACCGGAACAACATTGTAAAATATGAGAACTTTCCGAGTGCTTTACCTTATGTGAATACAAATCATCCAGTTTGAAAATTGATTTTCCAATGTACTCAATCTAGGGCACCAACTATCTGTATCTCGGGCCCGTAGTCCTACTTACATTATTTGTATAATTAATCACTTTCAGCAGGATTTCAATGGGTTCTTGAAACGAGATTCTCTCACATCCTCTACGCCTAACTTTCTGCGTCTATTGTAAGTCTAAGAACTAAATTCAGCATTTGTAAATCGATAATGTTGGCTCCAATCACGCTGTTTTTGAGCGTCAAGCTCCACTTAATTAATTTCATCCTTTCAAGTACTTCGGGGATATACATATAATGTTCCAAATTGTATTAAATTGGAAATTATATTAAATTGGAGATTCAATGCGTCTACGGAATTATTGCTATTGAGGTATTTAATGACTCTTTCTAGAATTCGAAAGATGCATCACAAGAGTAAAGCAACCCCATCCTTCTGATGTGAAGATATGATCCACATTCCCCTTATGTGCGGTGATCCTGAAACAAAACGAGCATTGATAACTCAGCCGTGACTCTGAATTCATGGGACAGAAACTGATACATTGCTTGCATTGTATACTATATGTAGATTAATATAAGTCTATATATTGATAGTGAGTAATTGCGAAAAAGAACTTGCAGCGGCTCATCGAAAATGCAGTGGCTGTTGTTCTTAATTATTTTGAAGGGAGAACAACAAGCTATATTGGCATTGGCATTGATGATCTAACGTGCTACACTCCGGACTTGATGAATCATTTCCTTTTGCAGAACCACGCACACAACCCCTCCACACAGCATCTCCTGGCAATACTGCATGTAATAATTACACTTGTTGCAAAGTCAGCCCCTTCAACAACGTAGACTAAATTAAATAAACTTGTCCAATTAAATGCGCCAGTCATACTAGTAATTTAATCAGACTTGGAATCATGCGGGATAACTTACTTTACAAATATTACTGTTGCACTCCATGATTTCACGTCTTGTTGCTGGAGCCTTGCACTTCATAAATCATAGTATCTCTAATAACAAAATTTCCTTTTACAATGCATCTCTGAAGCCAACTATGTTCTCCACTAAATCAACCCTATGTTAAGCATCTCTCTATGCGACACATTTATAGTCTATAGGTCTAGATTAATTGATTAACTAGTAGCATATAGTTAGCACATCAGTAACAAAGTTACACTGGCAATACAAACTAAAATAGTATCCGAACAAAATATATCTCTGCAGTTTTAGATCGCAACCGCTATTGTTTGGTACGTAAGCAAGATACAATTTCGTATGTGTACATGAAGGATTAAAACATCGGGCAGAAATGTTTTAGACGTACAGAAGAATTATCAATCCGTGAACGTAAATAATAGGTAATTTGATAAATTACAAGATTTAACAAAATGACTAACAGAATACGTTAACTCAAGCAACCACAAATATTTCGTTGTGTGGGACAAAAGGTCCTACATTATATGTATCAATTATATGTATCAATTTATATGTATCATTATAGGTAACCTTATTATGTAATTGGTAAGGAGTACAGGTTTTGAAAAATTATCACGATCGAATCGCTCTATTTGAAAAGTAATGCATATATACATATGTATTTTAAGAACAACTTTTGCGACTCCTAATCCGCACTTTCATTATATAAGTACATCACGACATCTTACAATCTTGTCTACGTAAATACAAGAAATTTGATATTACTACAGTGGTTTCCGAGTAATTAATGCGGAACTAAAAACCGCAAGATTACTTAGATTCTCTATATATGCAAAACAACCGTTAACACATGACTGCGTAAATGCTTCGATTCAGAATATCCACATGGTTGAGCTTGTAAATAAATAAGCTTGGCAATATTGGTGAATATGTACAAGCCCAATTATTTTAATTTTCCGTTCCGGTTATTGTTATTGCAGAACTTGATCCTGATCTGATGCACTCAAATAATTTCTCAATGAATAAGTTCTCCAATAATTTACCAATGATATCTCTTCTACATATTTTTAAGTCCAACGATAAAACATGTCACATGTCGTTGGAACAAGCTTAAAGGGATAAATAATTTAATTACGTATTTCGTTAAGTATTTCTTAACAAGCAGTAATAAATACGAAAAAAATTATTCTAAAAATAATGTGTTCATTCTAAAAAAATCCCGCATGCGCTCGCGGTTCATCGAATGGCACTACGGTAATTTTTAAATAACTTGTTTTTCTGAAACTTGTTTGTAATTCGCACTTGCTGTTACGCCTCATCGTAGACTGTGTTCCAGAAAGCTTCGCTATTAATAAAAACCGCATAAACCTAATTAAAAATGGATAACACTCTGTTTTGGTGGTCCGAAAAAGAAATGAATCTTGAGGCTTGTTTATTCATTCTCCATTACGACGACGTGGTTGTGGGACTTCCTCTGAGTTTTCTCGAAACTGGGGCATGCAGAATATAATACAGTTTGGGGATCTCATATATTTTTGGTTGAAGTGACTAAGCCATAACAAGTTCACTGGGACGAAGAATGTACAAAATTGAATTCCATTTCTCAGCCAGGCTTACCTGAAACAGCAGCAAAAAGTCGAAGAGGATTCTGTTACACAGTTGGGTTTGATGCATAATTCATGTATCCCTTTGAATTCGGTTCAAAACCCAAGTGCGTAAGGGGATCTCTCGTAGTTTATTTCTAGTTGGATATCTAGTAGTTTCCTATGCCATACTCATAACGAGTATCTCTTATTCTTGAGATGATGTAGATGTCTAAACAAAGTTAAAGTTGTTGACTCCATCAGACAGTTTGCTATTCCTTGAACCCTTAGTAGTCAGCAGTTTACTATTCTTTTTGACTTTAGTGAGTTTTGTATGTTTTTTAGCTCTACTTGTCAGTATAGTATTTCTTGAGCCTTTGTAAGCTTGAGCTTACTAGTAAGTTAAGAATTCTTTGAACCGACAAGTCAGTTTTCTATTTCTTGAATTCACAAGCCAATTTACTATTCTTAAATTCTTGTCAGTTTACTATATTTTTCCTTGAATTCACATGTCAGTTTATTATGTCTTGAACTAACCAGTCAGTTTTCTAGTATTTCTTGAACTTGAACCCACAAGTTAGTGTGCAATTTCTTGAACCCACAAATTAGTTCGATATTTCTTGAACTCAAAAGTCAGAGTTTGCTATTTCTCAAACCCATTATTTGACATTGCATCAGTCCGCCCTACAGTTTATTCTGTCACTTGCAGCTCTTGAAGAGTTTTCCTTCAAATTAGTCTGTTGATGTAGTAAATCGCGGAGGCATTATACCCTAAATGATTTTTAGTATGGTTGTAAAATAGTTGTTACAGTTGTTCAAAGTGATAGCATAACGAAGCTACTAAACCTGACGAAATTCGAAAATGCATAAAATTCGAGGCGTGGAAAATGTTTGTCAAACTTAAGTAAGAACATGAAGAAAGGACACCACCAGAGAATAAAATGATATTTAAGTTCCCCATGACCAAGAGTGGCGGAGAATTCTCCACGTCTTGTAGCGAACATATCTGTATCTGTACATACCTACTATAGCTTTCAGGGGGGAAGAAAAATACGGCGAACAGACGAATTCTATAACCGTGAATGTTTCATGGTGGTTTGACTTAAAGAAATAAAAGTCTTAAAGGAGAAGTATCTGGGAATCGTATATATGTTCCACTTACAGTTCGCTAATGACAGTCGTAATGAAGATAGAGCTGTATATTTACACTTCCTTCTAAGGAGTTGCAGCTCCTCTAATGGTTTTACAAACCGAAGGAAGGCTCGAGAAATTTCAAAATGTGTATTTATTTAGAATGGTATAGTGCAGTGTGTATGAAAGGGCAGGACGCAGGATGATTTTGAACAATAATGACGAGTAAGTAAATGCCAAATTGTGGTTTTTCCATGACTTGTAATTTGCTTTAGCATTATACTGTGTATAGTTGAAAACAGAGAGCGATGATGTAAAATTGTCGCTGGAAACGAAGACTTCCACCGTTCAAAGGGGTGCGCATCGCTGTGAAATGAGTATTCTCCAGGGATTTAATTCACATTTCCATTTTATTAATGCTACCCAAGTTTCCCCGACCCATGACTTTACTCCAGTTTCAATTTTTGTTTATTAAGCATCAGTTCATTAAGAATTGGGACTTAGTGGACCGAGTTTTAAAACCTGAACCAACATGCTGTTTGGTCCAATGTATAAGGGTTGTAAATGTGTTGCTGAATTCACTAGGGTGAAATTTTTTTAATGAGAATTTATACACCCTTGATCAAGTCCAACAACTGTTCGAAACTATCATTTTACAAGTAGTTCATCAATCCTGAAGGATGGTTTTGCATTTAGGGAATCTTGTTCGTTCTCTTGAGGTCTATTGTATTTCATCTATATATCTCCAGAGAATTATAAAAAACTTTGAATGAAATTATCTACTAAATACTAATGAATTGCATAGATACCGCAAAGCTTTATCTAATCAATTTTTTATTATTATTATGTTTCCAGATCCAGCCATCAATAGGAACACGGCTCGACAAGTTGGATGATTCATTATGAATAGTCTCAATTCGACTCCCCTCAATATTTTTGAAGCATACGGACACTAGAGTAAGAGAAGTTGTTGGAGTTTTGCTGTATCAAGCATTTACATTGGAAATCGAAGAAGAATCTCTTTGACAAGATAGAAATCACCGTGAAAAAAATCAGGTAGGTACGTTATTTATTGTAAAGACGCGCATGTCGTCGTTAAAATCCGTAATAAATTTTACGCTAAACTTATTCTATAGCGCTGTTGTGAATGAAAACCTCAAAGCTTAGAGAATCTGTACGAAAAGAAACATTTAATTAATGTTTACGAGTGTCACCTGACGACAGCTTTGGTATAGTTAATGGTTTGCGCTCCGTCGAAAACACTAAGGCTTCTTGAGAATACGCGTAAGGCGTAACAATTCCACTCATCGCTTCACTTATTGTTAACTTCGGTTTATCAGACAGGGGATGTCTGGAGTCTTGGAAATACACATACATATTTGGTTTTGTAAATCAGTTTCTGCTCCAGCTTCCATTCATTCCGACTTTGAGTCCTGAGGTGATGTGTAAACCAGATCCATGGGTAGATTTTTAAACGTGAGAGTTATAATTATTTCTGTAATTTACTCCTCACAATTTTCGCCTGGTCATACTGGTTTATTTATTACTAATAATCTCTATTTACCTTAAAGAGAATGCTTTCTCTCGAATATTGTCTTGGATAGTACTGTCGTTCAAGACTTTTGTATTCCCATCACTGCTAAAAAATTCTATTTTATGGTGGTAGATTGGATTGAAATTTTATTGGCTGTAATTTTCGTAGTTTCTTCAGATTTGCATTAAATTACGACGAAAGTGAATTCATGGGATGGAAACCGGGCTGTGCTATTTCGTTAATATTTTAGAAGGACGCGTAACAAAAATTAGGGAGAGAACCCCATGCAGACCCTCCCACTGCAGTTTCGATTGCATCAACGCATCTTGTTGTTCCACAGATCCAACCTTGGTTTTTGTTTCAAATCAAAACTGCATCTGTATGCTCAACATACAAGTATTTACCATCTAAAAAGTAGGGGCTTCGCTGTCGCATTTCGAGTAGGGTGTGTGAAATATAATGGGAAGGCATGCAACTACCCAGCCAGCACATGTAGTCCTACTTATATAATGGTGGTGTCAAGTCAAGGCTTATGTAGATCGCTTGATGCATGTGTGTTCGGACCATTATTGGGAAGATCCATAGGTGAGCTATAGAGTCCGACCATCTCCAGCAATATTCTCGTGTATACTTGAGAGAGAGAGATACATGTAGGGATGAACCGAAGGGAATGAGCAGCAGACAGCAAGGGCTTAACCTTCTTGACAGGTTTACTCCATAAATTCATAAGTGTAAATAAACAGCAGGGGGAAAGTGAAAATTATTCACGCTCGTTCTTTTACTCAGAGTTTGACTCTGAAAATACGAACCGTTTAGAGAACCATGACATTCACAATTATAATATCTAATGTTATTTTAAATCCCTTCATTGCCCTAGATTTCCCACAAAGAGGAAATGACCGTGTAGTCTTATATCATTGCTATAATTCAAAAGGGTTTACAGCTAGCTTGAAATTTGCATCAGGAATGCGAAGGACGATAAATCTACAATATGAGTTATATAGCTAAAGTAGGGAACCTCATAAATACTTTGTTGAGTCACATTCTACCAAGCTGAAAAGTCATACAGTCATAATTGTTAAATTTTTTAGCTTTATGTGAAAAGTTGTTGGAAATAATTCACCGCTACTTATCTCTCATATTCTAGAAGATAGTTACTTTACTTGAATAATTCCACAGCAGTATGTAAATCTTCGAGTCGTATACATTAACAAGTAGGACAGATGTAGATCGGAACTTGGAAATAACAAGGAACTTGGTCGGTGGTACAAAGTATATAAACTGTTTTATCTATAAAGTTTGTTCCAGACGCAACTCTCGCCTTGCGAAGACAGAGACAAGGAGTATTGAAGGAAATTGTCACGTAAAGTGGAGTTTCGAGTTTCAATTTAAACAAGTCATGGAATTGTGATCGCACTTGTGTTTGGTGCTCAAGAGAGCCGAAATTCGATCTGTATAGCCTGCTTTGCTAAAGAATAAAAGTCTGGGTCGGCTAAAAGTATCAGCAAGAGCTATGCAGAGAAACAAATTTTGTCTAACTGGGGGATTTCATTGAAATTTTCAACAGATAGGGGACTTTGTTTCTGTTTCTGATCTCAGCTATGTCTACCTCTCTCCTGTACTTTTTAAGTGCCACATGCCCTTTATTATTTATCTGTGCACACTTCATGACACAAGAGATATGGCACCCAAGCTGAGACAAAAACTCAAATAATTGTGGTGCATTCATTCTCATTTCGCCTCCACATTCTATCCACGTACATACGATCAACGTCGTGGTTGAGCCAAGGTTCACAAATTCCCACTCTGTCTTTTTCAACTCACTCACTGCTGCATACAAGGAAGGCAGACAGAAACAATTCTCAATCCCTTGAATCGTCTGTGCTTTGTTTAGTGTTAAAGTACAATATTGAGTGTCGAGCTCATGGGAACATCAAATGGAGAAACATTTTTCATACTGAAAAGCTGTCTCAATCTTTCCACCGATTAATGACTTAACCTTTTCTCGCAGATTGTTTTCACTCTATCAGTCTTTTCATTGGAGTGGTGCTTGAATTTCGTCTGCACTTCTGCAATGACACACTTTTGATTATTTTGAATGTCACCATAAAAATTCACTTATTGCATAACATTTAAACAGATATTACTTTTCATGTGAATGTCTATGTTATGTTTTGGCATTCGTGGAGTTCACACCAAACTTTATGTCTTGCATCTGCAGCAGCATTCGTAGCAATAATGTGTTAATAATAAAAATAATGTTTATTCGTGGCTCCTTTTTATTTCTGTATTTGTTTACTTATAGTTTATTGCTCTTTTTCCCAAATTATCTATTTCAATTTTTAAATGTTGTAAACAAGACACATGCGTAAGTACGTAAACAATACTGAACATCAGTTTAGCGTATTAGAGAAAAGTTCTGATGTTAGTTAAGAGTGTTGGTTTCAGTATCAGGAGCAAGAAAGCACGCATCTGTGTGTTTTCTACAGTGTTTATGTGTGCTGAGCATGTCAGTCACTTTAATTGAATACTCTATTCATCACACTCTGTCTTTATGAAGGCACTTTGCAGCAGTATCCTATCTTTTCTATTAGTGGCTCGAGTACTTTATGGTGTTAGCTTCATTGGTTACTGTACGCATCATTCGTACCACATTAACATGAGCCTGTAACAGGGTACAGATTGTATTATATAATATATACATGTGTATAGTATGTACCATCCTATGTACTCACGTGTAGTAAACAATTGTAGTGTATGTACGGGTGAGCCTTGAATGAGCTTTCGTAGCTTCCACTACATTCAATACATGAATACTTTGACCCCTGGTCGTTAAAGTAGCAAGTTAATAAGTTTGTATATGCCAGTTTGTAAATGTTTAGTGGTATAATTTCGAACGGTACGATGTGTAAACGGAACCATACATGTATGGATCGTAAAAGTAGTAACCTGCATCCTTAATATACTATGTACAGATGCACCGGAGAAAACTAACAGTAGTCGAGAGGATAAGTTCATGAAGTTCATGTCATAATCATAATGGATGAGGGAAGTGAAGCTCATAAAAGAGGAGATGTGCCAAAGTATGGTAAACATTCGCGTTCCTCAACGGTGTTCTTCACCACAACCATCACCTATTCTAGAAGGTCATGTTGTTCCCATAATTCTCCACATATCCTCCTTTATCTCTCAGTTTTGACTGGAAACAAAAACTAGAAAGTCCCGACAGAAGCTCCTGGAAGTTAAAATATGAGGAAGAAATTTTCCCATCAAAGACCAACGGAAATATTGAACTGTCATACAATGAATACCAAGCAGTAAGAAGCACATCCTCCGAGCTTTTAACATGTAAAGTGGCGAGAGAATTTTCATTCTTGATAAGACGTGTCTCTACTTAGCGAAAAAGTTGGAAAGGACAACAGTTGTACTAGCGGTGGCACAGAAGAAAAATAGTGGCATGCCATTTATTATACTGCACTATGAATACCAGAGTCAAGCGGAGCAGTGCTAATTCCGTCGGCAGAGCCAAAGCAGTGTCAAGATGTTCAAAAGCGTCTGAAAGGCGAGGCTCTGACTTGGAACTGAAACTCCAGCTGGTGCCTTGAAAGCTACCAACATCATTAGCAAACTTGAGTTTTATTTTCCCCACAATCTCCTGACATATCAAATTATTATGCCTTATTTCTTTATAACGCCGCATGTATTCCCTATGACGGTCGACCACATCAAACTATTCCAAAAGTCCTGGACTCACTCAACTGATAAGATATTAGCGTGATTTAAGCTGAGTATTAACGCCTTGGATGATCAACCGCGGATCCATTCAACAGCTCCTCTGCTGTTGCCTCCTTGTGTTAATCCTTTTATAAATCAGGCATGGTTAGTCTCATGTAAGTTACTAATTCTAGCGTGAAAACTCAATTTACAGCACTCCCGAGCATACACGCATATCCCAGTCGAGACAACATGAAACGAGCAATTTCCTTCAAAATTCATGTTCCTCACGATGATCTGGAGAAATATGAGTCCAACTGTTATTGTTATTACCCCTTGTATTCTCTCCTAGATGACATTAAGTTGTAATTTTAGAAATAACAAATACATAGCTTTAAAGAAAAGCAAAATATTTACACCATTTCAGTCACTAAAAGTATTGTAGTTACAATATAATACTATTTATTTTTCTCTTCGATTGTATTTCCTTCTTCCTTCCTGCACCCTCCAGTTTTGTGAAAAAATAATTTTCGGTGTTCAAGAAAGTATCTCTTTGGTGAACGAGGGAGAGAATGGGAGAATAATGTAAAGAAAATAGACAATCATGTCGGATGGAGAATTTTTACAGTTTCAACATTTCATGACAGGAGCGTATAGTGAAAGGAGTCGGCATAGAGTTAGTGTCCTCACGTGTTGAACATGGACAAGCGGATTCAAAGTCTTACGGAATATCTAATCTTTGCACCCTTCCACGCTCACAACATGTGCTTCACACACGTTTCGTTCTGCTTGTCTTAAATAGATGTATTTTCAAAGACCGACTTCGGGTATTTAGCAGCTAACTCTACGGGAGGCACGTTCCTAGTTTCTTCACTGCTGACGTGCTACCCTATTATGATAACATCTTTCTGACTTTGACAGCTATAGTTATTTCAAATGTAATGCCACATCTTTGCAATTTCATACCCTCCCAATAGTTCAGCTTCGTTCTTCTCAATGCTCAGGTTCGGATTTACCACCTTTCTATAAAATCTACAATTCCATGTTTTACATCTCAATTTTTATCCATTTACATACAAAACCAGTTAGCACTATATGACTTGTGGGTTGCTTACTACTATTCTCTGTATTCCGCGGTGGACTCAGAATTGTTTGGTATATTTGGTGGTGTGCGTAGTTAGAACCTTCTCGATCAAAGCACCACGAAACTAAATGGTTCTCACAGTCAGTGGTATGTGTTAAGAATTGAATCATAATAATTTGAAGTTTTGTGTGGCCTGAGTTTTTGTTTGAATGGCTTTGATCGGGATCTGTACTCTTAATTAATTACTACGCTAAAACTTTGGAGTAGCAGACTGGTAGATGGGTTCTTGACACAAACTGCTTACGATTAGCTCACCCCAACAACAACGGCGGAAGGATTTTGGGAGACGTACTATTGAAACTCCCATCCCTGCTTAAAATGCTTGGATGATCACTGAATACAAAATACACAGTGGAACGTGGTGCTTCCTGCTTGTTCATCAATATATCACTCAAGGAGGAGAACAACACCTCAGTGATCCTAACTATATGTTATTATTAATAACCCTTCAAGTCCTGTCGAATACCGCTTACCACCCAAGTAAGCTCTACATGGACAGATATTAGCATGGAGTTACCTATACTCTTGTTGTGTGTACTTATGTTTACAAGTAAACAAGTAGGGGAGCTTCGTTGTATTTCTATATCCCCATTGTGCCCTGCTCTCAGTGACTCTTTATTTACATGCGCTGCGTTCCACGGCCGTTAAAGCACTGATTGTGAGTATGATCAAGGTTAATCTTGCTTGGTGGAATTTCAACAGAAATGACTGCATGAACTCATGGGTTACGGTTATTTATTCCTTTTAATCCTGGAGGTAGTGTAGTTTCCTCTCTGATTGATACATAATTTTTAACGTTTCCCCAGAGCTGCTTCGTGGTAGTTTTGGAGAACACAATCGAAGGCTTTGTAGTTTTCCAGAGAAATGATCTATGATCGATCAGGGATGGCAGAGAGTCGGGAGAAACCTATGTAGGAAATTATATGACAAATGAGAGAACCTACGGGGAAACACCGCAGAGCAACAATGAGACCGTCAAATGTTAAATGATTCCCATCAATAACTTGCGATGGCCCCAGCACTTTTTATGGCTCATCTGTTTATAAGAGAGACCTTAAGGGAATCGTAAAAAAACTTTTAATCATTACCGTGCATCAAAGAACGGGTGAGAATCCCCGGGATCGTAACTCCGGACAGGATTTTCACATAACCCACATCGAATTTACGATTAGTGGGATAAACTATTTTCAAGTGATGCCGTGATATGTATATGTATAGTGTACACATTTGAATAATCGTAATCAACTTTTAGACAATTTTGCAAATTAAGCTCTAAATTTGCTAAACTTTTCGCGGTAGAATTTGCTATTCTAAATTTACTGGAAACTGCCTAAACTCAAAAGTTTGCCAGTCTAGAAACTGGAGCGCAATGTATACTTTTACTGTAGCTCTAGGCAGCCGGCACTGTATCCTTGCAAAAACTAGATGTACTTAAAGTGTGCAATTTAGAGCAGCAGCTGCAATAAGATGCGCAAAAAGGTTCTCGCTAGTCATTTCAATAAAGATGAAAGTGAAGGCGTCCATTATTGACAATGTTTTGGCACGCTCGTTGCCTCTAATGGATATTACTAAATGCAGAAGCCTTTGAAAATTTCAAAGGCTGTTGTTTCATCAGGGAAATAAACTGCTCTATAAGGATTCGTAATAGACTATATGCTACCTATATGTAAACTATACATGATATATACCTGCAGCTAATATAAGTACATTTGTGAATTGCAAAATGTATGCTTAGGGTAAATAGGAAGGCTTGCTTCTGTGCACGAAAAATCCTCACTTTGTCTTCATGCACCCTTACCATGTATTTAGGTATGCATAGATGGATCAACTAATGTCAATAGACCAGTCATGAATTTTCCCTTCATTTTACATTGTGCGATGTAATGTGGAGAAAAGCAGCCACTTATTTTCATATATTTATACATGTGGCTGACTAGGTATAACCCTAGATAGACTATACCGCAAAAGAACAGTATTGTGTTTGCATAGACAGAGCTGTAAAGCAACTGCAGCGTTTAGGTTCTGGTGTAGATAAATCCCTGCTGAATAAAATAAGTATTCTAAACACACTGCGGCCGCTTGATTTGAGTTTCTGAAGGAGCAGCGCCGTATTTTGATGAGGGCCGTAATTTCTTTCTCATTTCAAAAAATTTCAACGATTCCGAACATGTGTGTCACAATTTAAAACACGTTCAACCTTCTATTATCGCACTTTGGCCCAAAAAAAATTACAACCAGACGTATTGTGACTACGAATACGATAATACGACCCGAATCATTGCCTGCTTTATATACGAATGTAGTGTCTCGTCGTGGGTGAAGCCTTTTTTATCCTGAATCGCAGATTTATCCTCTGAAGTGCCTTTCATTTTCACACACATTGTCAGTATGTATATTTATATGAGCCTTTTACTCACACGGGACACTTGTCCTCTTGAATCTCTACAATGGAGCAGCGCTCTACGGAGTCCCCACATGTATTCAGAAGGCATATGTGTAAGTATATAAGGATTGAATGGGCTGCGATACATACTCAGTGTAAACTAAATGGTTTGTAGAAAGAACAGCGTGTGTATTTCTGTGAAATTGAATGGAATAGGAGCCTTGGGAAAAATCAATGAGCAGAGCTGAGGATGCCCAGCTGGCACCGTTGGTACTTAATAGGCAGCACTTTTTATTCGAAGGATTCAAGTACTCAGCTTACAAGCAGTATATGTATTTAGTAGCCAGTTTACTACAAATTCAATTTGACCCCTTGCGTCTCCTCCTGCTATATCTATATATTTCTGTCTATCTATTGATTAGGTTTGGATTTTGGATAAATTTACACAACTATTTGTACTATTGCGATGGATACAGTTGCATCTTTCATTTATGGGAATATACAGATGCTATAAACATTGCTAGAAACATGCATTGGGTAATATGGATACTATATGATACATATGACTGCACTAATAGAACAAATATACATTTCTTGTATCTTCTGATTGTATCATTACAGTTGCAGTTGTATAACAAAACATACACGTAGTTGCATTAATATTACGAAACATAGAGTTGCATTATGAGTATAATACGAGTAATACAAACGTTTGTATTGATGGGATGGTGAACCTATTAATATATACTGTTATTACTAGTTCGTTGAATAATAAAGTTTTTTTTTATCAGATCGGATCCCCAAATAGTTTTGAATAAAAAATCGACACGATTTTTATGATACAATAACGGTTTATGAGAAAAATTACCTATTTTCCCCTTGATCGTTTCCATTGAATCTCTTAGCTGTTTCGTTTATTTTCTCTGCTGGAGATGATTCCGGGATATGTGGAGTAAGCATGTATAAGTATATTGTATTGTTATGGTATAGATATAAGTATAGAAAAACGAAACTTTCCCGAAATTCTCATAATAGAGACGTTAGGGTAGCCACAAAAAACTGACTGCCGATTCTCGGAGACAAATGTCTGTGAACTCGGTGAAAATAAATGCGGGAGATGCACATCTCAAGGAGATCAGTGAGCACCGACTTTTGAAACAAACGTTACGTGCCTTCCCCGCTCCTCGAATCTTGTCAACGCTCTGACAATTTCAACGAGGGAAACTGAATTTATTTCGATAGCAAAGACTGCTAGGCGGCTACCCATCCCTTTTACAATTTTGTACGCAAACGATATATTTTATATGCACACTATATGATATACTGTGCATATACCAGATTCAATGTAATAACCATACATTATTGTTTAGCTGCAAACACTATAATATCGGTGCTTTACTACCTCTTCGTCTGTTCAAAGTTATTCTATAAATTACTAGTTATTCCCAAAAGAGATTATTGTTTTCTTGAAAATGTGCGTTGGTAACGTTTGTCTTGATATGATAACGTTTTGCGTAATGGTTACATATGAATTAATTATAGTTACAGCTTCATGGTACATTGGTAAGTACTTATAAGTAAGTACAATTTAATACAAATACATTAATTTCGTTAGTCCCTACCACCAGCCGCTCTTCATCAGGTTTTAAAACTAATGCTTTGGGGACATCCTGTAGGATTGAAAGGTAAATCCTGGTGTAATATACAGGTTTTATACATGGAACTGGCTTGATACAGGGTTTTGACACAAAGAGTCATCAGCTTTTGCCCTACTTTGAGCCTAATCCACTGCATTACTAATAGTTTTCCTCTATTATTAAGCGTACGTGTGGAACGGCCAAGTTTGCAGGTTAGCTTGGAATAATAAATATAAAGACTTCCGCCCGTTCCTTGTCTGTCGTACAAGAAATCGTATAAGAAGATGTCGCATATAGGAAAAAAGCGGGCGAAAGTCAACAGAATTACTTTGAATGGTGATTCTTTTAAGTCTTTTTTCACTTCGCATCTCTCCTGTGCTGACAAGAGGAACATTTGAAAATATTTTTTTTGCTTTTACTTTGAAATCCTAGAAATAGAAATTTTTTGTTGATGTTTTCAGTCTCTTTGCTTTAATTATGTTTAAGGCTCCACTGTCTGGTACTGTCTCTCTCTCCTCTGATCCTGGAGTTTTACTTTCTACTAATTTCTTGTTAAAGGAGACTGTAATTAGTCTTTTTTGTTTGATGACAATGAATAATTCCCATTTTTCAAGTTGGTCCTTTGCTCCCACTTTTGTTGGTGCACTGCTCCGCTGCTGCTCTTATACTTGTTTTTGTTGGTCCTGTGTTCTGCTTCTCTTATGCTCGTCGTCGTTGGTCCTGTTCCACTGCTCTAACTTTTATATTATGGAAAGAGGAAATGGAGACCCTTTTTTGAACAGTTCCATGCCCAAAAACGAGTAGTTTCCAGAGGCATTAAAGTTGAAATAAAAGGCTTGATGTGTGTAAGCTACAACAAGGGAGGATCCCGTCCTTATATATGTGTTCTCGTCGTGAAGAACATGGTGTCTGTCACAATAGTTGAGAGTTTTATTGAACAAATGTGCAATGAAGTATCCAATATCCTTTGAAAATGAGCTGTAAAGCTAGTTGAAACGGAAGCACCACCGTGTTTTTGAAATCAAAAAAGAAAAGTGCACAAGAGGAAAAAAATATTCTAGAATCGTAAATTGTCAAAAACAACGACATACCTCTTCGACATTTTACTCTTAAGTTTTTTCCCCTCTCCTTCTCCTTCTGTCTTCTGTGTCTCCTGACTGGAAATAGTGGTTCCGTACTCCCACACAATTATATGCATACAGATGCGTCTGACAAAAACTTTTTATCTAGAAACTTGTTCCAGGAATCATGCAAATGAATAAGTTCCTCCAATTTGTATCTTATACTTATGTACAGATAACTTTACAAGTTCCTCTCACACGGAGAGACACTCATCCCCTTGCCATCTTAACTGCTCCTTTCTACATTTATTTACCCAAGTATCTTATTTATGCTTGAAATGCAAATCACCAACTGGATCCGCCTTCCTTGTAAAATGTTCCTATGGGATGGATATGGTAGTTGCATTTTTACCCTTCTTGGACGTGAACATAATTATCTGTACTTATGGCTACTCACTACTAAGGCTGCTGTGATAAAAGTTTTATTATGTAGATTTCTACTGCTTTGTTTTTAACCATCGCGTGTCCGTACGCACATTTTAGGGATAGTCAGAGTCGACAGTCATGATGCAACATGTTTTTTCCTCTGTTTTGAGGAGAGAAAGGAAGTTACGCGAAGAAATAGATACTAGTTTGTAATTTGTCGCGTAAAATATTTCAGGGCTTTTTAAGGAAGTAGTATTCTTAGTATGGAGAGATACTTAAAACTGTTATACGAGTGCAGAAATACAATACAATAGTGACTTGAAACCAAATTATAAGCACCCTAGTAACTTTACATTTGCGTAGATAGATGTACATTACACTTCATTACAGTTAGTTCACAAATTTCTATTAGGAAGTGCAGTGTCTGTATTTTACTAAAGCATAAACATACGCACGCACTGTAGTTTTTATATTGAAAATGTGTACACACATAGCAATTTGCTAGAAGAATATATTTACACATTTGCAGTTGCTTTCCAAATGTGTGGATGCACTACACTTTGTTGAAAAATGCATAGAGACACAATAATACAGTTACTCAACAAATGCATAAAGATGCACTGCACTTGAACAGGAAGACTCATCGTAAAGTTTCCCTGATTTGGCGAATAACCAAAAATGCTTGTTTGTCGTCTCTTTCCAACTCCATTCTTTCCTGCCGTGTTGCGTTTTTCATCGCCTGCAGTAAAAGTATATTATAGTGTCTGCTTGAATTGGCGTGACGGTGTTAGTTATGTAAATTACGTTATACTTTTGTCATAATACAAGGGATAATAACATACTTAGATAATTTCCTTATTATATCCTATCTACTCTTTAATGACGGTGGCGGTTTCAAAGCTGTGCATGACAGGGAAGTTGTAGCAGCAGCTTCTTCGATACGTACACACAGTTCCTAACTAATAAGACGGATTGTCTTTTGAAAGACATTCGCCGACACAATTTCCCTATAGAAAGTAAACTTAATTATTTACTGACTCCCTTCTGTGGAAATTGTGCATGATACAGTGTAAATAAATGAGGTTCATATGTTTTTAAACCGTTTTGTAGGTTTTTTAAAGCGCTGCGTTTTTTACTACAAGGACCTGATCAGATGTTTTAAAATATTTTTTAATATCTCAAGCTATGTATGTATGCTTATTAGTTACTTCTATGTATAAGTACAAGAAGCTCCACTTACATCCACGCATAATTTGTGAAGCATATAATAAGTAAAAAGTTGTGTAGTTCCGTTTAGTATAAACGAGTAATTGATGTTCCAATACACATATGCAATTACCATATGTATTTCTTGACTGGTACAGATGCGTCTAGTCAATTTGAACTGCAGGAATTCGTTAGATTTATTTCATTTTGGAAGTCCTGAATGTCTACGGCTTTGATGTTTCATAGTATAGAGTCAGATGTCTGGAATGGCAGTATTGATAAAATTCAAAAAGTTTACAACCTCCTGTATACAAAAAGCTAGAGAAAAAATGGAAATATTACCTTTTATAAGCTCACCTCTTCTTCTCCATAGTAGTACTCCATGAGATAAGGTTTATAAAGGGAAATCAATCGAGAGGATTGGATGCATACTGAGACTTACAAGGTCTGAGAATTTATTGTCAATGTACGGAAATTCTGCGTGCCATGTACTTACGCACTGCTTTCCCCCGTGTGTGGAGCTATCAGTAGATACATCAGGAGCAAATAATGTTCCCATTTATATTTTAACCATGTGAAAGGTTTACAATGAAAATGTTTGAACCTGTCTTCTCGTCAGAAATCAACATGCTCTTGCAATGCAGACACAAATAAGTATAAAGACGAAGTCATGCCGAGAAAAGACTTCACATCCTTGTAGTCTCATATGGCTAATCTATGGGGAACGAAGCAGGAGCTGTAAACACTTGTATAGGCAATATACTATGCAATATTGTGAATATTATAGTGGTACATAATTTCACGTTGTTGTATAATAATAAGTATAGTAGCATTGTCAAGTATAGTAATAGTATATTAAGACTTTTTCTATATAACTAATGTGCACACACAGCTAGGGCTGATAAAATATGAGCAAGGTGTGTGAGCTTCGGAGTTGAAGGGAATGAATATGAAACAAAAACAACATATGTACATCGTCTCCCTATGCCCCTATAAAGGAGTAAACGTCATTGTAAGTTCTTTAAGCCATTGAAGTATACAGGGATGCTGAAATTCAGATTTGAAATAAATAGTAATACATAATATATACACAAGAAAATATTATTATTGTTATTGCTGCTTGGAGATAAAACGTTAGAGGGTTACCCCTTCACCAAGACCTGTATCTGTACGCCGTAAATTATGCAAATCATAGATGCATTTAAGAATTTTCATGGATATGAACCAAGCTATTTCTTAAAATGATATTAGCAGTGAAAAGATTACATGATTTTCCTCTTTCTCTCTTTTTGCCTATCTACAACAACTGTTGTGAGGAAAGCTGCTATCTGAGATTCTCCCAGTAGCATTTCATATTTGCATGGACAGTCAGAGGGGAATGGGACTGTCGAAAAGCTGTTGTACTATATCACTACGTATAATGTTTACTTTGTGAGAGGAGAAATAAGCTGAGATGCTTGGGTTCCTTGTCATCTATAACTTTCCTTCGTAGAGCCATCATAAAAGTTGAGACTCCCATCGAAAAATGAAATGCTCCGCATATAACTGTTCGAGCTTGTCGTAAATCTAAACGACGTTCTCTAGGAAATTGCTTGAAAATTGAAATGTCAAATATTTGCCTTGTTTTGTAAACCGTTTATATATATTCATCTGAGTTACTCTACCTAGACAAGTATTTAGGAAAGGACGAATACTTCAAACTTCATGCTGTTCACTATCTGTTTTAATATGAAAAGCTTAAAAGTCATGTACACTTGAACTGGGTTTACGTAGAACTTTATGCCGTGCATTCAGCATTACTAAATTACGAAGCATGTATACGTAGATGGGTAACTTTTTTATTATGCTTGTTGTCTCCCTGTGTAACGGAATATACTTTTTTGTCCGTTTCTATTAAAGTTGTCTATTTAGAATAGAAAGTGTTAACCTCGGTTGTAAGTTGGTAAAGAGGTCAGCTTGGAATCGGAAGTTAAAGTAGTATGTTCATTTTCTTATCCATCCTTACATCTTAAATGAAGTTGTTCCCATATACTATCACATATGGACACGATCTTATGGTGTCTGACATTGAAATTGAAGACTCAAGGATCTTGGTCCAGCTCATAAATTAAGTCGCGCTCGTTTTATCGTTGACCCGAGTGGCAATTAAAGATTCGATAAGCCTTTATGTTTCACACGATTTCCATGTCCAAGGGTTGCATCTTTTTTTAGCCTTACAAAAATATTCATGAGAGCTTATTTTCCAGTTCAGAAGTTTAGAATGACAGGGCTTGCATAGCATTATGCAGGATATTCTTACAGAAGTGAATTGTTTTATTTCTGACAAGACTATGTGTTTTATGTGAACACTTGAATCTTTCGGTGTGGTTGATGGTATAAAGTTAGCGTGGATTGGATGTACAGTATATCCGTGTTTTAAGGATGTGTTCATGTTCGGTTTTTGTGGAACATGAACTTTAAATTGTAGGTTAGAAAAAATCTGTGAGATTGTTCCTGACTTGCAGCAGACAGTAAAACTAACAATCCTGGTATTTTCATGGTTATCATCAAGTTTGATCAAATGAATTGAGAGATAGTACTGACATGGGACACCATTTACATTCATTATTGTTGTCTGCAAGTGTATCTTGGGTGAATTATGGTAAAGATCCATGTTCCAAGGTTTCGGGCTGTGGAAGAACAGATAAAAAAGTGCATATGGAAGATCGGGTGGTGGAACCGCTCTTTTTTAACGTTCAGCCATTGCAATGTTATTACTATCAACGTATGATTATGGGTAGATATATATTTTGTTGTAGTATTTTCAGACAGTGTTCAATGTTGTATTATTACGGACAGTGTTCACACTTGACAGAACGCTGGAAGTCTGAAGCTGCAGACCTCATGCAAACATAATAGCTGTCTTACTGTTCAGGGCCTTAGAATGAGTGGAGAAGAAACAATTAAATTAAGGCATGTTCCTTCCCTTCAATATATTATTTATGAAACTAGTTTTTTTGCTGTTGAATTCCTGGCTCTCATATAGTAACCAATGCCCGTATATTTTTGAATCCTCTAGAAAAGTGCATTAGAATTAAATCGACGAAATTTTAAACATTTCCTGTTCTCCTTGTTCTGTGTAAACACCTTTATGTATCTCCCTGAACCGACCTTCATACTATTAAATGAAAGTATAAATCTTCTGTTAAGGTTCAAGTTAAATTCGGTTAAAGGTAAATTCTCCTGTTTACATAGTCAGCATATGTGGAGTGCACAAAAAATTTTATGTATGCGAAACACACAAAAAATGATATGAATACAGAGTGGGTTCCAGTCGAACCCAGCCATTGAGATGCCAATGTATTGCAGGTTGTGATGAGATAACAAATTATTTATGTTCTTCTTTCGGCGTTCCACAGCAAACTGAATTGGTTTGTTTTTAGAGGTATTATCCCATTTAGTTTTTATAAGCCATCTCACTTCCAGCTGCTCGTAGTCCTGGTGAAGCTAGACAGATCATATGGAGATGCGCGTATAGTACTGACACCATTAAGCATTTATTTAAATTGTTGTGGAAGTCCATGTAATTCATACGTTACTTCGTACTTCGCTTCAATGAGGAATTTTCAGGATTTCCATTTCCACAATGGATTCAATTTAAATTCAAGGTGTAGACTTTTTGTCCGTAGAATGAATTTTGTTCAGGAAATCTTAATTACGATTCTATTGTTATTCTTGAAGATGATAATAAATTATACAAGATTTATTCCGCTAGCTGCTCTCTGGAACAGTGCCTGGGATTTAAAAAGATGGTAATGCAAAGGGCAAGATCCTCCAAGAGATGACTCAACTCTGAGCTTGCTCTGCGCTGTAGTTGACTTATTCGGATAGACATTCTAGGGCAGCTATTCAAAGGATCGAAATGTGCTTTCAAATTTACAAACCATTATATAATCATCCGGCGTGATTCATCTGCATTTAAATAAAGTTTAATGAGTGTCTTATTTTGCGAACCACAGTGTCGTAAAACTGCTCCGTGTAAAGGCGATAGTCTACTTGAGCCGAGCAGAATTAAAATACAAAGTATTATATAGTGCTAAAGAAGAATAGTGTCTGCGATAAAGAAAATAAATTCATGCAAATACTAAAGCTGAAATTACTAATGAAAGCAATTACGGCTCTAAAGCAGCTAGTATAAATGCACTGATAAAATCTATTTAACGCCTACAGAAGAGTATCTGATAAGATAGATGTTATGAGCTCTGCAGACACCAAATGTTCATAACTACTTGGATTAAATTGCAGTCAAGAATTATTATCATGAAAATATGCAGCAATCATGGTAATTTATTTAATTTATTTATAAAGATACCCGCCAGCATTCTCATCAATAGAGGTTATACAATGTGTCTATACTGGAAATGTTTCATTAAGTTTTGTCTGCAAAAATCATTTGGCGATATTATGAGCCTGTACTCATTTCCTGACGATTTGAATAGACAAGACGCAACATTATGGACGAATATTGCACTACTTTATGGATACGTATGATGTCTATAAAGTGCTAGTGTCCTCAAGAATATTGTTCATTCCCAATGCATGTCTCGACTCTGGATGTGGACTTGATGCCCTTGTTAAGGAATTAAAGCCAATCGAATTTAAAATGGGGCACGCACAGAATCAAGTAGTTACCAAGTACGTTGTGTGTATCAAGCCCAGCTTGTTTTGATGGTCCTCGTGTTGTTGATGCTCAACGTTATACAATTTTTGATGCTCTATTTCACTCCTTATGATCCTGAATGTTTACATGTTATGAATATCAATTATTTTGGGTACGTGGTTAACTTCAACTAAGACTCAGCATGTTAATCGCGGAACTGTGGATTGCTCTCTTTATAGAGCTTTAGCACCCTCCGAAGTGATATTTTCTAAAGTACAGATAGTTGATGTACAAAAGTTTTTTTTATACATAACAGGTCTCTTTGATGGGATGGAATTACATAATGTTCATGCATGAGTATTAAGCGCGACATGTGGAATGGAGAATCCCGTCCAGGACATGTAATTTAAGCTAGCATAATATGTACAATAATTTCGTGTTGTTTATAATGACGTGTTTCTTATAATTTCATGCTACTTTTTTTACAGAAAAAATGATCTCACGTAGAAAACGAGCTGGTTCCACCATTTCTTTAAAAAATGGTAGTCCGTCAACCTGCGAACCCTCCCCCGAGATGTTACCATCATCGCAAGTCCGATATCAAAGGTCTCCCCTCCTGACAAACTCAGATGTGACATTGCTGAAAAGGATGACAACAAGGAGGATATTAAGCCACTCGTTGATAGTGATATTGAGTTTACATTGGATGATACTCCCGAATCCAGTCAGTTCAAGTCTCTTCGGTGGACTTTGCCCAGAGCCACAATGTGCATGTGGACTCGACGACCGTGGCAGAATGGAAGTTTCGTGTTTAGAGGGGAGAATGCGTGACATCCCAACAGCTCATATAAATCCATCAGTTGAAGTCATTCGGATTATCCCACCACCCGGACAGTCTAACTACTTGGCTATCGGAGGATTCTTTCGAATGTTTAAGAAATTAGAAGAGCTACATATTGTAAGTTGACCTGAAACTCATTTCGTTGAACTCCTGAGTTCATTGGTTTTTATGGTATTGTCGGACGTACATGTCTTCCGGAAATTCTGACATTCAAGCAGATCAATGTACTACTAATTAAGCTTCCGGAAGGTAGTACCATTAATTCCAGATTTTATGCTAGAAAAGCAAAGTTTTTCGCGGTAGTAAAAATCTAATTATGTTGGAAGCCACACCGCACCAGGGCAAAAGTTACTGCGGAGAAAGGTTGACCTCCCAAGTTTTACGGGCCAAGCGGAAAAGTTACGTTTAAGCGGGCAAACAAACAACGGTGTGTATGCAAAGAGGTTATTTAGGATTTAAAACCAGGAGTAACGGAAATCCTGAGGTTGTTGAATACATCGGAGTAGATTTTAGCACAGAATCATCATCAGTGTTCCCACGATAAGCAGCACCCTCATTAAAAACTTTAATCATCATCAATTTTGTCCTTACCTTCATGTGGTCTGTAGTTACTTTGGTGGTTGGTTTAAGAGTAAAGAGCGCACATGCTTTGAGTAGAGAAAGTTCCCAGGATCATTGTAGCTACATGATCTGTTTATTTGGGTTTACTTTATTATAACTTGTTTGTACTATTTACTAGGGAGGTTATGGTACATGCTAGCAGGCAGGACATGCTTAAAATGAATTGCTCAGATCTTCAAAGCTCCGTGAATTTTAGAACGTTCAGTTCACCACACGCCAAGGTTGTGTACCCACGTACCATGTGAAAGAACCTGGAAGCAGCTAGTGTATGAATGAATGTTTGGCTTGATTTAATTCACCAGGGATTTGCTATTACAGCCGTTTCTACTTCCTTTAGTGCGGTTTTGTGACCCAACTTGGTGTTTTATACACGAACAGATGAGTTTTAAAATAAAAAATCACGTTGCTTTATCGCAAGATACTAGGAACTCATGAGACTGTGGTTCTAACGACTTTATTTAGATTACTTTCACCGTCACTAGCAACTTTTTGCTATGACGGAAGTCATTTGTAAACAAAGTATAAGGCGACTTTCAAACGACGGTAGATCCATAACCTTCGGCGGATGGTACCAAACTTCAGTGCATTAATTGTTTGACGTCAAAGAACAAAAGGTAAACTACTACCGCGGGCTGAATTTCTAAACTTTTCCATTTGGCGTAGGACAGGGAAATAGACAAATCGGACTTCGCTGAGTTAAAGAAACGGTGTCAATATGATACGCATTATTTGTAGTCAACAAGGATTTAAAAAAATCCAGTTTGAATTCTTTGAATAGTTGACATGCTTCGAATGAATCTCATGTTGCCTTCAATCATTTTAAAACTTTGTCCTATAGGATGTTTATAACCATCTTCTTGCAGCTTAAAGTGTATCTATAAAGTAAATGAAATTTAAGACATAGGAGACATGTTTACCCGAGATATTTGAAACAAAATTATATTTGTTCTACAATATATAAATCATAATATGTTTACTCTTACGCCCAGAAATTCTTCAAAATCGATGTTCCCCGTTCCGTCGTCATCGAATGAACACAGGAAATTGACTCGCTCATCCATTGGAGTCATGTCCCCCAAGTTATCTAAGCCCACACACCTATGTATGAAGAAATAAATATTTATTATACCACACAAGTTTGCAATGTGTTATAAAGATTTCCCTTGGGTCATACTGCAGTTGAAGGTCGTGGAAGAATTAGAGTAAAAGTCAAGTGTCCGTCAAACAAATATGAGCAAATATGTACCCCCCAAGTGGTTAGCGTATTAAAAAGAAGTTTAGGCTCAATAGACGACTTACATTTCCGAAACTTCAATAAGGCCATCTCCATCGACTTCAAAAACTTGAAATAGGTCGTGCAAATCCAGGATACGAACTTCATTCCAACCAGGGAATTGAGGGACGAGATCTTCCATTTTGCATAGAATATACTTCAAGCTAGCTTCTCGATTCGCCATACGCTTCTCCAAAACGGGAAAGAACTCTTTGCGTGTTTTCATTTCATTCCTTATCATTGATGTCATAGCCAAATCCCATATTATGTGAATGTTCTTGCGTGCACGACCTTGTAAAATCCATAGAATTACGAACTACGACAATCTTACTCTTATTGATGTTTCCTGCTGACTAATACAGATATATAAATCAATACTTACCTGTTACTGTTCGATCACCTGCCCTGTCAAAATTTAAAGGGGCTTCGTAATAGTATCGTGGGAATGCGGACTTGATATCCACGAATAATTTACCGATTAACCCTCCCATGGTTTACCGTAAGTTATGGAGAAAACGTTTGTGTTCAGTAAATTGTCTGTATTACTCGCAGATAGAGGAATGGATGCTAGAAAAATGTGTATTCGGAAGTATCATTTATGTTTAGGTTGCACATCTTGTTCGTAAAAATACTTTTTAGGTTTATAAAAATTATTTTAAGAGTTCTTCAGACTGTTACATATGTCAGAATTAATCAACAGTTACCCCGGGATCATATTGTTACTGGATAAAAAATTGTGTTGCAAATTTAACCTATTTTTTACTTGCTTTCCAGGTTGGATCAAACATCCCAAATATCGGAGAACATTCATTTTGGGGAGTGCAGTCCCTTCGAGTATTGAATTTGACATCAAATAATATAAGTATTATCGTCGAGTCAAATTTCAGAGGACTTGTTTCCCTTGAAACGCTGAGTTTGGCAGACAACGCAATTGAATCTCTAGTCTCATCCTCCTTTCAACACCTACCGAAATTGAAATCATTGAATTTGTCAAAGAACCGAATCTCTAAGTTGGTGGAGCGACTCTTTCTAAATCTTTATATGCTGGAGTCATTGGATTTAAGTGAAAACTGGCTGCGAGAACTTCACCCTGACGTTTTTAAAGACGTGTGGCGTTTGAAAGAGCTCAGGTGTCGTAGCTGTGGACTCAAAACCATAAATCCGTTCCTCTACGCTCTGCTTCGGGATCTTAAGGTACAGATAGATCTTTGCTTTTCAATTTATTTACTCGCACAATAATTGCTTTACTTCTGGAAAAGCAAATAGTCCTCTTGAATCGTGATTCAAGTCCATTTTATTGTAGAAAAGAATTTGAATCACTTTCATTACCTAGAATCTCTGGAAGGATGTTATCAAGAAAGTGATGCTTGGAATGTAGTAAAAACTGTTTAGTTCCTGGTGACTTGCTTTCTTCAGAGAAATGTGTTGCCTGTATCACCATGCGTAGACTTCACATAAATATACACATCACGTATTGCTTTCGTTGTAGGTACATAATAATAAAAACGGTCTTTCCCATACAAACTATACAGTAAATGGAAAGTCAATAGTGAATAAATTGAGTACTTTCATGTAAATCGCTCCATATTGATTCTCCATTACCTCATTCTGTTTCTCTATTCTTGTCCACTTAGTGTCTCTATATTTTCCTTAATGTAGTTCTTTTTCAACTTCAATGCTTTCTATGCGCAATAAATTAACTTAAGTAACTTAAATGTACGTCCTATGTACAAATAGATAATCAGTATCTTGGAATTTACTGATTACAAATGCTAAATTCTAATGTTGTTTGAAGTCAATTACTTAAGCTACAGCTTGGAAATACAAATACAATCGGACGAATTAGATTTATTGCTTTGTACATTAATCTCTCATGGTGTTAATTAAATAAATTTTTTGTCTTTCTAAGATCTTGAACCTGGGAGAAAACGAGTTCAAGTACTTGAACAAGGATGAGTTTGGATCATTGATACATTTACGGGAACTCTACCTGGACGGAAATCAAATTTCAGCTATAACTGACCTAACCTTTCATTCATCACGCTTGAATGTACTCAATCTCTCTGGAAATCTGATTGCAAGAGTCACTGGAAGAGCTTTTTTCAATTCAACCATTAATTCTTTGAATCTTGCGGGTAACAAATTTGATACTTTGGAAAAGCAGACCTTCACAAGCATTTCAAATTTGACGAAACTGGACTTGGGCAGCAACCCTAAATTGAAGCTTTCTCCACTTTTGACGATTCTTGGAAATAGTCCCCAGCTTACACATATTTCCTTGGCCAATAACGACTATGAGGATTTACCATTGGAATTATTTGAGAAACAAACACAATTGGAATTCTTGAACTTGTCATCTAACCGCTTGCCTGCTATTTTCCCACACCAGTTGTCACATTTGCGGAATTTAAAGGTCTTGGACTTGTCCAGAAATCGGTTGAAGGGATTGGACAGTTTTGTTCTGGAGCAGTTTGACACATTTCCTCGTTTACAACACATCTACTTAAAAGGAAATACTTGGGCCTGTGATCGATGTTACATTCCGGCTCTTCTCAAGTGGATTCAGGCTAGCCCTCTCTTTAGACACGGATGTAGTAAGCCAAATGGTGAGTTAAGACATCCAGAACATAACTTGTTCTGTTTTTTCTGCTTCATGAACAATATTCTCCTTGAACTTTTGGCATTGTAAATTTTAATGATTTTATGTGTTTAATTTTTTCAGGTGATTATTGCTTGCGATGCGCTTCTCCGGCACCATTCTTCGATCAAGCTTTGCAGACTCTGGATGAAACTAAATTGGACTGGTGTAGTGTCACTGTGGAGCCAGCCTCGATTTCGGCGGATGATCCAAGATTGGGTCTGTTCATTGGCTGCGCTTTGATCTTAGTGGGTCTCATTGTGGCTGCTTTGGCAATTATTTTTCACTCACGGTGGCATGCTGCTCATTACTACACACATGAAGAAGACCGTCCAGAAATCGGCACACCTCCACTTCCGCCAGACTATGATCACCTTGGAGAAAACGAAATAGTGGCGGGTTTCGATTACTTTAGCGGCAGTGGAAGTAATGGAAAGCAAAAAATGATTGCCACAATTGAGGAGATGACGTTTGACCCACACCTGACTACCTTTGCCGCAGTAACACCTGAGCTTTCCACATTTCATCAAAATGTTGGAAACAATAATGGGCGAGCTCCATCTGCATCATCACCTATGCTACGGAATGGTGGAAATCAATCCAATAACAATCATCCCGTCAGTTACAATAGATAATAACATTACCCTTTTCCCTTTCATTTATTGTGACAATGAAAATGTAAAAAGTATCATGTGTTTATGTCCCTTCTCTAATGTAATTATAAAGTACAATCAGTGACATGTTGCAAATATGTATGTATGTTGGAGTGACCAGAACATTACAGTGGTTTGATTGCTTACTGCTTACGGTAGTTAAGTGTATCATACCAAACGCGTTGTTGTATAGGGCTATGTATAAAATTAATTGACCATTAGTTTAGCAACCAGTTGTTCGTTTATAGTTGTCTGGCAGCAAGATGCCAAGAATGTAACAAAATAACTCACTAACTTGTAGAGTACCGTGCAGGAAAATGTACTTCTCGAGATTCTAATATCCCCGTACGCATTACTTCGCCTGTTTTCAGTAAGTTTTTACAAGCGACTCGTTTATATTATAATCAATAATTCTTGGGAATAATTACATACAGATACATGACATTTAATACGCGTACAATAATGTCTACCGATGTCACTTGTACAAAACTGATACACAGCCATAGACAGATGCATTCGTTTCTGTGTCAAATCGAGCCGTATTATAGACATGAGATTCTTAATTAATTGTCTGGTGGTAAGTAATATTATATGTTAGAGGATAATACTAATGTAGCAGGACTGATGAGGTGAACATATATATATATATACTTATATATGAAGTTCGATATAATAGTTGTACTCTTTCCCAGAAGTTTCATAATTTTAAGTCGAAATCATCGCAACCCTATAAATATGCGTTTCCCCCAGAATTAGTGTTACCAAAAACAATGTAAACGAACGCGCAACCAATATGATCATTATGGGAACAGGCTAGACAAAGATTCCTATATGTTTTATACATGTATAATGCCATATGAATATGGTCTTCATCCTGTTTACTTAATGTCAAGCTATTCTTCTTGCTCCCATTTCCCAAAAAGGCTCCTATTGAACTTTTTGATAAGACTATATACATATATATAAAATATTGTAGTAGATTGTATTATGATTCCCTATGAGCGTGAATATTTTCAAAGTGGTTAAAATATAAGTATTATATATTACATTATACATATATGCCCAAATAGGGTATAGAGGCAGCTAACTTGTATAGTGATTTAATTCGTAAATTAAATCACTTCTTCATTGACATAGAATGGTAGTTAAAGTTGTTCTAATTACTCCATATAGTAAAAAAAATGTTCATATGAATATCAATTTGGTGTACCCAACTACCCATATGAAATAATGGAAAAAACGTAATGTTTGAAATGAATAGAATAAGTTTCTTCGTACGTATGAACGTTTTTTCACGGAAGTACACAGATGATGTTTAGTGTGTTACGTGGTCTAGGTGTAAAGTAAAGACCTTTTCCCAGCAAATATTCATTATTTGAACCAGTTTATATTGCTGTGCTCAACATTACCTACCGATACAATATAGTTTTGTTTGTTAGGTATTTAGGTTTTAACACTTCGGAGAGTTTTGTTATTCTCAATGATTGGCAGGGACGTAACGTTTAAGCTATGTCTTGCATTTTTATAACAATGCGATTACTGGAATACAGTAAGAAAACTACTAAGTACATATTATTGTTTTTGAACGTCTTGAACTAACTACTCAGATATTTTAGTAATTAAAATGCTTACTTTCAAACTTGTCAAGTGTGGTGCTTAGTTACTACCAAGTTCTACGATAATAAGGGCAGTTTGCTTCAAAAAACTGAACAATTATTAATTTGCTATTGCACGAATTCCTCTTTGGTTAAAATCCGGTGAAACAGTTAACTGATCGAGACTTGTTGTGTTGGAACAGATGTTATTTTTTTTACATTTCCGAATATTATAGACTGTCTTTCAAACTTCCAAAGTAAACGATCGACTTCTAATTTTCTTTAGTACAAAAATAATTAATAGATTCTTCGCTTATATTCTAATGTCTTTGTAAATATCTGTACACGGACTCTATGTTTGCAGCAAATTTCTGATAATATATGTATCATATTTACATGCTAATGTGTAAGAAAAATTAAGAATAGTGCTACATTTTGTGTATTATATATATGTATAATGAACTTATTTCTGTTTGTGCTACTTCGGTTGCGCTTGTATGTATACTATACTGTAGATGTGTATTACAATATGAACAAATTATTAACGTACTATATCTTCAAATCGAGTATAATAAATTTCCAACATCAAAACATTGTGTCGTGTTGTTAAATCTATTATTTATTTTGTAATAGAAAGACCAAGAAGATCTACAAGTAGGGTGCAGCACTTTTATAGTCAAGCGCATAAGTACAATTTAATTATTAAAACTATCTGGTATACAAGTTTTGTAAGGATTTAAGCGTCATCGCAAAATCATGGTATTCATAATCATAACTACATAACACAGTTTACAAAAACGACAATAAGCTTACCCTATGCGAATGTAAAAATAATCACATAGTTACATGTACTTATTAATGACATTTTGTAATTGGGTTTGGGGTCTGAAAATTCAAAAGTAACACAATTCCGCACTACAATTTACGCACTGTATCACAAAAATCCGCGATAGACGTAAAAATAAATTACTTGTCACATAAGGCGAATTCAGATTTCCTTTTGTTGTAGGTGCTCGTAATCACGAGGATTTTTCTATAATACACGATAGTCTGAAATGCAATGTGGGTTATTATAGAATAATGGTATAAAGCAAAAATGCAACATATACAAACAAAGCTTTTAAGCGTCCATATCTACGTAATTACTTTTGTTATAGATTGGGAAGTCACAGAGCACAGATGCTTTCAAACTGGATGGAATAGCCCGATACAACGCCTGAGGTAAAGGAACTAAAATAGACACGCTGTCCTTATATTGCTGATATTCCGGATTCCTTTAAAATGGCAAAACCCGAATGTATTAAACGAATAAAAGCATATTACAGTTGAAAAAATACTTTAAGTAATTTTAACTCACGACGCATATCGCTCATTGGACATTTTTTCCAGCAAGGGTAGACCGGAAAGGAATAGCAATACTGCCATTGTGAACAGAGGTGATAGGAGAGATGTCCATTCTACATCTTTGTACACTGAAATACCAATTGTAAATACTCCCCACCAAAGTAATATTTCTCCAAAATAATTGGGATGCCTCGAAACGCTCCATAATCCTTAAAAAACAATAACATTATATTATTAATAACAAATCATATATCAGCCAAAAATAAATGAGAAAGATGAGAAAAACCTACTCACCGGCATCACACCACTTTCCACGGTTGGCCGGATTTTCTTTGAAGAAGAATTTTTGAAAATCAGCGACGGTTTCACAAGTTAATCCAATAAGAAATAGAATTCCTCCCGTTATATCCCAACCCGAAGGGAAGCTGTCACTCTGGTTAATTAGTCGTGACGAATTAATGAACATAACCGGTAGGCTCACAGTAAACACCCAAAGCATTTGGAATATCCAAAATACTAAAAATTGCAAAAAGTTTTCCCTCTTCCCGTCAAACCGATCGTCCTTCCCTATAAGAAATTATTCCAAATTAATACATTTTTTAATGAATTGTGCATTCCTACAACATGTACTCCGTTGTTTAAACATGATTTACGTACCTAGTTTTAAAACTCTGAAAAGTAGAAACCCGGAAATTCGAAATGCCCATACAGTCACAAATACTGTCACAAGTACTTGACGAGGTTCATACTTTCCTCCAAGAAATAATGTCAGAAGAGCCAGAACAGCAAAATTAGTTCCTCCAGCAAAATCCGTCACTTTATCGAACTTGAAAGTTGCTGCTATTGAGAAGAAAAATAGCTGCATCCCGACAGTAACGACTGCACAAAGTAGCAGATTATCCGCGTCTACCCAGTAAACCATGATGAATGATAAACAAAGTTAATGTTAAGACTCAAATAGTTAAACGAAACAAATCTTATTTAAGTCTTCTGGAAGCAACTTGTGAACTGTAATATTTGGGAGTCGGTGATGTGCAAAACGATTCTTGGGTCGATTTGATGTTCGACTTCTGTGTCATGCATGCACGGGATAAGCCTTAAATCCACACCGGAATTGTTTGACTGGATGCTTTATCTTTATAACTTCTGTTGTTATATAACATGAGATAACGTCGGTTATGTAACCTATGATGTCATGTTACATAATTTATTATTCAGGCATCTTTCGATGATGAAGTCCTTCCATGGCTCTCGGAACTCTTTCTGTAAACAAACATTCAGTCTGAGTTTCGGTTTATGGGAATAAGACTTTTGGGCATTTTTATAAAAGTTGTTGTAATATTATTGTAGTACCATGTTAAATTTTAGTATTCTAAAAAATCAAAAAGGTGATCAATATTAATAAAAACAAAGTCATTTAACTGCTTCGTTTCAATAATTGAATAATAATTATTATACTTATAGATTGAAACCGTTTTTGTAAAATTGTGACTTGACACAAAATAGCCTGTATATCTAACATTCATAAGAAAAATCTTTTCAAATGATTATAATCCAATCCTGAATCCTACATGTTACATAAATTAATAATAAATTCTGTACATAGGTGGATTATGACAATAAATCTCTTTCTCCGATATCTCTCCCGCTGCGCTGATAACTCCGGCAAGTGTAAACAAAATAGGAACAGTTTACATAAACTGAAGTTCGTCATCAATCGCTTACACAACCTCGAATACCTCCAAAGAATAGTTACTAATTCCTTCTCATTAGTACTTCAAATGCAAATGTGTAGTAAAAGACATTTTTTCCTTCTCATCACAATATACAATGACCTTCGAAATTATCAACACAAGTTGGTTAAGTACAAGTATAATGAGTGATATGTATATATGAATAAAATATTACTTAGGAAACGATGTGGGTGGATGCGGGAATTTTTTATGAAGCGTTAATTAATAATACATTATTTCTAACTTTAACTTGTGGCTCTAGTTGGTTTAGCACGTTTAACTATTAGAAAAACTGCGTACAGGCTAAATCCTAGGTTCGCGACCTAGAATTAAAAACTAGGTTGGTGGATTTTCTAGGTCGGTAACTTCATGGCGTCGGACTCAATTTCTAGGTTCCAACCTAATTTAGGTTTTAGGGCACACAAAATTAAATCAATTAAGCAATTGTGTATAAATTGCATTATATTTCTGTTTATCCTTACTATATTAATATTTTTAGGTTCCTCCGTAGGAAAAGGAACTACTGATTCGTTCGTTTGTGTCCGTGGGTCCGTCAACAGGATATCTCTCGAAAAAATTGTTGCAGAGATATAAAATTTGGCAGACTTGTAGACAAGGGGTCAAGTATGGTGCATATTGAAATTCAGGGTCGTCAACCAAAAAAAAGATATACGAGTTCGAAATTTTGAAAATTTCTGCATCACACTTGCATTTTTCGATGGAAACTTGACTGATTTGCAAATTATAACTTAGATTTTTAGAATGGAAGAAACAATGTTTCGATTATTTTTGGATTGACTTTGGGAAATTTGAGCATATGGCAAACATTGAAAAAACAAGAATGAATTTGTCCATTATTTTCCCACGATCAATTTTTTTTGTTTCAAACCTGATTCCTGCTACTGCTCATCGCTGAACAGCTGAAGGGCGACTTGACCTGGTGACTGGTGAAGCCAAGATTTGCAAGCCATAAAATAATTTATTAACAAAATGGCATGTGCTAATTATAATAACGGCATCGCTGCTCCCGGACAAAAACCCCGACCTCTATGTTTAAGAAAATCAGGTTTACCAGCTCGGGTTAGCGGTGGGCCGCTGCACTATCAAATTAGAGCTGGTGAATTTTATCACAATCATTTCAAAATTTAAATTATTACCCATGACATTTATTTTTTGCCTTATAAATTGTTAGTATTTACAAAATTAAAATCATTTGTATTTGCTTTGCTGTACTTATTCAGGAACCTACGGCGACATTTACGATGAAATTCCTTGGAAAGTAGCCTTTGGTATTGCAGAAAGTAAGGGGCGGGATCCCACGGATCGCTCAAGCATCGTTCGCACTTATCACCCCACGCGTGTGCTGATCAATAATTGGGTAGAGAATTGTCGGGATCGGGATGTCATTAAATTCCGTCGGCCGACGCCCCTTTCACAAGTAATAATATAATTTAATTATTGTTTCTATTTCGCGTAATTTTAATTATCTGTATAAATCCTTTATTTTTAAATGCTTGAATTCTACTTATATACATATACTTATAGCATGGCTGGTTCTACAAGAGCACTTATGGAGAGGCTTTCAACAAAAGGAGATGCGAGAAGGAGCGGTTATTCCTTCAAGGAATCAATTGTACAATTTTAGAAATGATTTTATTACTAATGAAATCGGGTTCCAAAACTTAAATTTCACAAATTGTTGTTAATTTTCTTAACGCAAATTCTAATTTCATTTTAATATATGATTTTTATGCTTTCCAGCATTCCCAATCGGAATTTATCCCGGCCACCAGCGCGAAGTAAACGTGGACATGCTGCGCTGTTGCGTTCCCAAACCGGCCCTTTGCCAACTTCAAGACGCCAAGTCAGAGTGTGAGAAGAATTTCAAGCAACAAAAGAGAGTTTGTAATGAAAGTCCTCCAGCGGCTCCAGAGTTAAATTACGAGATTTGTAAATCTTGAATATAAATCTTACTCTAACAGCCACATATGTATAAAATAAAATAATAATGCAAAATAGCCAGTTATACGTGAATAAAAGCTCGTAGTATAAAAGGTGGCGAACCTAGGATTTAGCCTACGGAAAACCTGAAACACATACATGTGAGATTTAGATAAAAATCACCTGTTAATCAAACGCAAAACAAGACTTTCCCGCTTTTCGTAGAAAACAACATCATGAACAGCATTTAGTTATACGCTAACGTAAGTGCAAAAAGTGTACAAAAAGGGCTAAAAGTAAGCGTTTCATACAAATGTTTACATGAACTTTACTATCATTTCTCAACTAACGGTGACTAATAACAGCTTACTACAACATTGAATAATGTAAGTAATTGTAAGCTCGAAAATCCACAATTAAACAAAATACATTTGTAATTGGTACTACGATCGTGATATTGACAGTTATACGGTTATACCAGCATCAGTTTTAAGTATATCGCACTATGCAAGTATTGTCTGAAAGTAATCACCATTTTTTTCACAATTTCTTGCCCACACTTATTGACAAAAGAATTTCACAATTATTAATACACATATCGTCAGTCTCGTAATTTTAAATTATATCTTTAATTATTCTTTTTGTCTTCCTTATTTGGTTCTGAATCAGCTTGTGACTCCTCAGGGACTTCACTACTCCTGTTATCAATCTGTTCATTTTGACTAGCATCTTGACTTTCAGGGATTTCTGTTGCATTATTACTTGCATCAGCCAAGCCGACCGCATTTTCTGATTTACTGGCTAAATCCAAGAGACTTGAAAACAACTGGGTGAAAGCTAAAGTAATTAGGTATAAAGTAATAAAAAAGGAAATGATGTACAGCCGATGGGTTCCCCATATGCAAACTAAAACTCCATTGACGTAAGATAAGTAACGTTGTACGATCCATATAGTCCTGAAAATATAAAATTAAATACAATATAAAACCAAAATGTTGCTAAAATAGGCTTTTGAGTCACAAATAATCTGCTTACTCGTTGTATTTTGGTACGAAGTCCTGCCATAGAATCGCCACTACAGGCGTCAACATCAGACTAATATATAAAGACATATCCCATTGTGGGGATTCTCCGTAACTGCGTGTAGAAATTATTATAAAATTTTAATTTATTGTTTTAACTCATATCAATATAAATCGATTTTGTTTGTGAATATGATTGAATGTGAAATGCGAATATCCGTACCCGAAATTTCTAACCCAAAAAATCACGCTGGGAAGATTCAAAATGGCAACAATAGCCCAAAGTGATGCAATGGTTTGATGAAAGTTCAAAGGCGACAGCCCATCTTTGACATCCTTGATTTTTCCCCGGAGTAAGTCTTCCAGCATGTCCTCATACATTTTAAAAATCTGAATAAAAAGAAAACATGAGAATCTAAGCAACAAGTTAATATTATTGCATTGAAAATCGAACGAGCAGACCTTGATTAAGTATATCAAAAATCCAGCAAATATTCCCAGACCACCGCATGTAACAGTGGAAAGGGAGACCAAAAGAACAGCAATTATTATGGGGAATTTGGCAAACGTAATATCCAAAGCCAAATCAGCAACTCTGTCTGGAATACCTCTCCCCAACCGCTTGGCAAGAAACCTAATAAAAAGTTTGATTGAAAACCAATGATTCGTTGACAAAACACCATATTTAAACGCAAGTCTATACGGAAACAAAACGGTGGTATTAATTTTCATAATCCACTCACTTCATTACAACAGCATGTAAAGCGTTGCCTGAGCCCACAAGTAAGTACCAACCAGTTGCTGTCGTTAAAAAGACAACGGCATATCCCGCTAAGTAGCAAAATATTGGCAAAAAGACAGACACTTCTGCCACGTCCATAATTTTTAAGTAGTCCGACCTATTTATCAAATTTCCAATTTCAATTAAATCCCTCGTGTATAAGACAAAGTTAACCTAACATATTAACCACTAGGATATTAAAACAAGTATCTGTTATTGTATACATAAAGTTTACTCACGGTATAAACGTCAGTAATGCTCCCACAATAATGCCTGGCAAAAACGTCAGGTTGAACGCATTTCTTAGTAATAGTAAATGAAAATTTTGCCAATTTTCGTGATGATTTTGGAAGAATAATGATATAAGAATTACACTGGTAATATAGGCTGGCAATAGCCAAATGTAGGTTCGAAAAATCTGGCCCGCAGTCTCAATGTAGTCAATGCGAACACTAGAGTTGATTAAATTAATTATTATATGATGAATGAATTGCATGAAAAATTGTATGAGATATGATTTGGCAAAAGACCTGATATTAAAATCACATTTAGGATCCAAATACATAACGACGTGGGGATTATTTGAGCTCCAATTGGTGAATCGAATGGTGAGAGATTCATTTCTGCAAAATACAAACATATTATAAGCCGTAAACCACTATTCCATTTATTCCAATTACTAATTCGTAAAAGTAAAACCTTTACCCTATAAAACTATGACGCTGGAAGTTGTCATGTTTAAAAAGCGCAAGGGAACTTCCATTTATGCACTTATCACTGTCAGATTGTGCATCGATTCTCCACGCCGTGAACCTTTTACTCAAATGACTTAAGGAATAATTAAAGAATATTCTATTGTCCGTTCTTAATGTAATTGGAAGAGGTTCGTTCTTGTGCTCATTTACTTCAAGATGGATGCAGAACTACATTAGATTGGCACAGAAAAAAATTTAAGATTATTACTTACACCACTTTTGCGCATTGTTAAAGATACAAAATTTACGTACCGGGAAATTACTCGCAAAACTTTTTACAACCAAATGTGAGTACTTTTTAAGGTCGATATAATCAAACGTTACAACTTTCTGTCGATTCGGTAAAATCTCTCCAAGGGGTGTCAAGTTATCCAGTTGTGAACTAATTGGTTAAAAATTAAACACAATAAAAGCATGACAAATCATACGATCAGCTCTATTTATCTTCTAAAATTCTAAACATAATTTGAAATTTTGAACAATTACCAATAACGTATTCCATTAGCTACATCTTGTTCCTCACAACCAAATATCCAACTCTTGGGCTTTGGACTTGTGGTGATAACAGTAACTTTATTATTTCCAGGATCACCTTTAACCTTTTCCCGGATAACCACTAAAGGGAACATTATGTACGTTGTCTGATAAGACTCTGGTTGACAATAGCTGGTAACTAAGGTTTCATCCCATTTGGCTTTGGGCGGTTTGGTTATAGGATCAGGTGGAAAAGCTGAGTATACTGACTTGCCGGAAGGTCTCTGTAAATTTGACTTCATTAACTAATATACCTTACAATATTATACTACAAAACGCAGCGTAACCTACATGAAAGCTATTTGAAAATTAAAGTATGCATATGCTGTATTACGTAAATTGTACCTTTAGCAAGTGATATGATAGTACAGAATTGATGAGCTCGGAATCAGCTGTGACTTTTGCATACTCATTATCAGTTTTACGGTAGATTTTTCTGTTTTCTACCAGATCGAATAAAATTCGAACTACTACGAGAGCAAACTGATTACACCAGAGGATACTCAGATGGTCCGTGGAGGTCCAAACACTTGGAACGGACGGAACCTGATAACAAAATTTAAAAAATTCAATCACCAGTCGTATAACCTATTAGGTTCAAATTTTGCATAATCTAGGTTTTAAACCATACACTAGTTTGCAGGTCATTCTGAGGAGATTGAGTTAATTTGTCCAGAACAAGGATATCCCGATCACCCCCCGCAATACTAACTAAGGTTACTTTTTCATCCCCTTCTCCAACTTTAGTAAAGTTAGCGTCACTTCGGTGATAAAATACGTCAAACTCTGGGTCAAAAATGGCAACCGGGTGAGCGTGAGGAGTCGCCAAAGTAAATATTAGGTGCGATTTTATTTCATCTGCATTAATAGTTTTGGCAATGATTCCTCCCTACAATAAAAACATGGTAATCAGTCAATAGTAATTACACCCAAATACTACACATACAAGCAAACAATGAAACTTTACCATAGAATGTCCAATAATAACGATGTGATGGAAATCTTCATAAAGATGCGTTATACGATCAACTGCTGCACGTGCGTATTCTAATTGTTGGTTTAATACATACCCGTACAAACCAGACATCTCTTCATTATAGTCAATGGTGAAAAAATCGAAATGAAAAGGGGTGTGCATGTCTATAGATTTGTACAAAGAGATCGACGCAAAGGATCGAACTGAAAAATAAAAAAGACCAATATATCAGTAATAACATCATTTTAAAGAAACCACAGGTTCCAGCATGGTTGTAAATCCATTTAGCTCTTTCACAAACCTTGCTTATATGATCCAGCATTGCCTGGAATAAATAACACTGGAATTCCTTGATACTCCTGCCGACGGGCTTTCTCAATCATCCTGCCTTCCGCGTACATGTATAACCCGTACATTGGAAATTTTTCGTCAAAGCCGTTCTTCATAGGTATTTTCTAAAAAAAACACGTATATGACAATTTTATTATTGAACTCTTGATATGAACACATTGTTTGCTTGTAAGGAATGATAAGACCACTGAAAGTATATTACCACAAAATGAGGAAACTCGTACATCCATGTCATCCCACACTGATTGGTACCCATTGGACCATAGAAGTTGTAAAATCCAATTAGCATGATCAAGGTAACTCCCGCGGCCAGGCCAATTGCAAAGATATTTAACACACCTTTACTGACTTTGTCAGAAAGACTGCTTGAATCTGTTGATTCCCCCATTTCTCTCAAAGATCTTTAAATAAAGTCCACTGTCAACTGTCAACAAAACCAAAATTATTAAGCCAATGAAAAATTGTCCTTGTACTAAACAAATTCAAAATTGTTTAAGTTCATATAAGTATATTTTGCCTCAAGTTTCATTAACGTTAATCTTTAATGAATTCAGAACCTCACCACAAAATCTTTGATGATTCACAGGAGAGCAGATTCAGTTGTTCAGTTCATGATAATATCAAAATACTGAATGCATCCAAGTTTTTTAAGTAATACTAAAAATGATATCACCGACACCGCCAACGTAGTCCCGAGATGATCAGGCCTGCTGAGAACAATTTTTAAATGTCACGACACATGTGAAATGACAGATGAGAGGATCAGACTTTGGAATGTAATTTACCCCGGATATCTATTTTTGTTCCTGTTACATTCAACGTTCCTTCGTAAATTATGGGTTGGTTTAGTTAAACTGGAACAGAGCGGTCTAAACGATGTGCTTCATACACTCAACAGTTATTTCAAAAGATATTTTATAGACCGCGCACCGTTAATTTCGTGCAGTGTTGCCAAAACGTGGATGGGCATCTTGTACTAATACATCGCCCATGCATAAACATGGGAAGATCAGGCTTTGATTTTATCCGTTCAATTTCGTCCAAATTGAATATTACAGATACACCTAATTTATAAATTGCATTACAAATATTTGTATACCTATGCAAGAGTAGGTTTCAGCTATTTATGACCTTGTCTTTGGCCTTTGGCAGGGCTTTAAAACTAGTTAACATAATAAAACCAATATTTGGTAGGTAGGTGGGTATGAAAGTAACCCATTTTCAATTTTCGTCGGACGGGGTGATGTGATTTCACAAATAACAAGTCAGGTATCTATTTATTGCGGAATTTTAACGTAAATCTACAGTGAATAAATATGGCGGAGTAAAATAATGGCTAAACAGTACAATATTTACCCTACACTGACGACTATCAAACTTTAACACTATTTTAAACATTTATTCTTCTTCTTCTACAGAACCCGTATTTTCTGATACATCCCCATCATTATCCTCCACGTCTGTTTCTTCGTTGTCTTCGAATTCTGAAAGGCCTTCTGCAGGTTCTACAGAAAATGGCACTGTTGTCACTGTTTCATTATCTGTTTCCATTTCCTCGTCTTCCGCTGGTTCCACCGCAGGTTCTTTCAAGGGTTTCTTCACGGGTTTCTCCACGGGTTCCTCCACTGATTCCTCCGTTTGTTCCTCCGTTTGTTCTTCCACGGGTTCCTCCACGGTTTCTAGTATAGCGTCTTCACTTTGCTGAGGCTCCGATTTGGATGTGGTTGCGGATGAGCCTGAAATTTTCTTGGGTGGATTTGTTTCAACTGCTGGTTTTTCTGATTCTGTAGGCGCTATAGGAGGACCGAATTTGGGCTTCGTAGTGACATTTGTTAAGGACTCTAGTTGTAGGTTGGAAGCCGTGTCGTCCACTTCAGGGGCTGGTTGGGATTCCAGTAGCTTCGTTTTATAAAAGTCCTTGATTTCTTCGTACGTCATTGGTCTCATACTCATTTGCTTTTCTGACTCTTCGTCATCTTCATCCTCAACATCCCTGCAAATATGTTCAATCAAATGTCAATGCATTTTTCGCAGCGTGGGCTAGCTTCTCTTTTACATTAAAAAATGGTCTAGAAAACAATACCCAGCTAGTTGGCCTGTTAGTATCACTTTTGGCTTAAAGGGTCCACCAGTTGGCGGTGGTTTTTTCCCTGGCACCCATAAGCCCTGCTTGATAGGCAACTGCTGCTTATCCACAATCATAATTTTCTTCACTTCCAGCAAGTTACGATTGTGCTGCAGTTCTCCTATCCTGTGTTCTAATACTTTTAGACAGAGCAACAAATTCCTTGGTAGGATTCCGGAACGATTTCCTGTGTAAGTAGATATATTCACCATACATGTTTACATTCGTTTCCACACTTTTATTATTAGCTAATTAACTACTGATATTTCCCATGCAAGAACACAAAATCTACTTTAAATATTTATTTGAATGAAAGAGCTAACTTACCTAAGAGCTGAATGACCGGAGCATTTTGACAACCAGCGAGATCAAAAATAACGTCTACTCCATGTATAATTTTGTTCATGTGCTCCTCGGTTTCCTCCCAAGCAACGAGTAAATCCCCTAATTGACTATGATTTTTTTCAAAATTTTTGTTTAGTTCTTTTAAAGATCTGCTCTGATCCTTTCTCGTTTGCTTTGCATTACGTGCTGCCTCTTCAATCTCATTCTTTAATTTTTTAATGGTGTCTTCTAGTACACAGGTCTACATATGTTCAAATAAAAAGATTGTCGTTAAGCTTTAAGGATATAATACTTTTGAAACTATGTTATATTTTATATAGTTGAACATCCTTCATTTTACCGGTTAAATCTTTACCTCATTATTTAAATCGGTTATATACTTGAAGCTGGAGAAATTGGACTGCTCTTGTGTTAAGTATTGATTTAAAAGTGTCTCCACATCTTTAGTTTGAGCCAGATTTAAAAGCTGAGCGAAGCTCTTTTTGTATGAACGGATTAAATCATCCAACTGTTTCTCTTTTTCTTGAGTTATGCGCATCTTCCTGTCCTCACTTCTTTCCACGACATCCCGCATTCGGTTTTTAACTTCCATAAAAGCTCTTAGTTTTTGATCATGGTGAAAAACACGTTGATACTCTTTAATTTCCAAAACATGCTGCTGCGACTCTTTATCATTTCTTTCTCGCAGCATGTGGATTTTCATGACGGCTTCTTCCCTGCGAATAATTACATAGTAGTAATATCTTCAAAGTACACACATATTCCAGCTTATTTAATTAACGACGTTTACCTTCCTTCGTAGGTTGTAAGGGCATTGTCTACAACAATCAACATTTTATGTTTCACAGCTGCAATCTGTTTCTTAAGTTTGCGGTAACGCTCGTGAAACCTCCCTCGTTCCATCAATGATAAATTTATGTCTGCACGGAGAACACTATTTTCCGTGACTTTTGAATCAAATAGCGTTGTTGCCTGTGAACATCATAATAACATCTTCTTACTAAAACGTTTGATAATGCTGATTATGACACACTTCGAGTTATATGGACATCCAGATTTATTGAATATTTAAATTAATGGCATACATGATATTTACGATTTTCCAGAATTCTAAGTCTTTTAGCAGCTTGTGCTATGGTCATTGAACGACCGTAAACTGCCTGAGCCTTCAATTTTTGAGCAATCACATGCTTCGTTGTTTTATCAACTTGTGCTTCCATTTCAGCGATTTCATTTATTTGAGCCTGAATTTCTTCAACGCATTTAAAATAAGCTTGAAGTATATTGACAATAATCTCTTCGCTCTCTTTATCTTTCTTTTGGTTGCCCGCAGAGAGGGCGTTAGTGATGTCGGTCATTAAATCTTCCCGTTCATTTCGAAGATATTCCAACATCTTGCCTTGTCGATTCGCATTCCTACCTTTGCCTTGGACGTACGTTTGCCGGTCAGTCTCCATCACTCGGTACTGACGCTGGAGCTGGGCTAACTCTTTTCGAGCCAGCATCTCGAAGTTGACTTCGGATTCTGTGTCAACGGCTTTCTTCGCCATTTTTTATATTTTTAATATGTATATCACAGCACAAGAAATTTTGAGTATTTAAGGCGCTCGCGCTTCCTCTATGGTACTATCGAAAACAACCTAGCTGTTACTACAAGCTGCTTTTTGGTTTCAAAAATTAAAATTAATTTGTTAAGACATGTATATGTATTATCCTTTTAGGCTTCATATTATAAAATTTCATACATGCTAACTAGTTTCAAGCATCCTACCTATGTATTAAAAATTACATATAAAAACATGACAAAATGTGTACAATTAAAAATGTTAGGCAGTTGCGCATCAAAGGTAATTAAATTCTTAACGATATTATTACAACTAAAGGTAGCAAAACGTTTTGCTATTGATTACTACTTAAGCTTACGCTCACACTATAGTACTTTACTTATCAATATTTATTTTAAAAATATTATTTTAATATAATTTGCCAATGAAAATAAATATTTTAATTTTAAAAAAAAGCTTTCCCTGTTTTAATTTTTTTTAAGGTTGTTTCCTCTCTTTAACTTTCTTCAGAACAGTTCACGTCAGAAAAAAATTCGAATGCCAACGAAAACAAAATTTTCCCATCAACAAAAGTTTAACAGTGTCATGGTTGAATCTCTATGACTGTGTCATTCTAACATTGCGATTGTGAACTTGAAGAAGTGAGAACTCCCGAAACGTTATTCCAAATATTAAATAAAACTCATGTTATAAAGTGAAACCCTCCTTTTATATTGCATACATATATAATTTTCACTTAGCGTCTTGTTGATAAATAACTGTATCATCCAGCAAAAAATAAAATGAAATAAATCCCGAAAACGTTTACTATGAAAAATAAGATTATTGAGGAGGTTCGATATCGGAGGAAGCTGTGGCTTCATAATTTTACGAGTGGCTATCAACTGGTCAAAGCTTGGGTAAACACTGGGAAAAGTGACTTAAGACCGCAAAGTTCTATTATTACCGTTTTTACGTAAAACACGATGCGTGTAATCTCTTATGTAATCTTAACTCAAATGATGAAATCATGTTTTCTCCAGGTTGCGGTTGAAATGTTTAAATAAAATTATGGAGATTAGGATGAAGCTATTATAATTAATTATATTAATTTATCATATATTATTAATTAATTATAACATAATATATATAATAATTTATATAATAAATAAATAATAATTAATTGAAACAATTTTACAGGTTTAAACATTTTTATATAAAATTCAATGAACTGTGGTACTGTGTCGAAAAGCAAACACCATAGTTGTGTCAGTTAAATAAAGTTTCTTTCCTCGGCCAAAGTTTCTTTCCCTACTTGCTATATTTTTACCGCGCGTAACTTTCCCTCTGCCAATTTTACCGCGAGAACATCCCCGATGAGTAAATTCCAGCTGGAGGCAAGTACTATAATATGGTATCAGTGAAATTAAGTTTCTTTCTCATCTCTCTTCATGAGTGTGACATAATGATTTGCCTTTGATCATTTTGCTGGCAAATGCCACGACAACGGTGTTAGCATAATTCTATTCTATGTGCGGGAATAATACTCGGATGGCGGGTAGAATGCTTCGGGAGGAATGACAGCGGGAAAACGCGGCGGAAAAAATACCCAGGAAGATCGTTAATGGTGTTGTGGTTTCGACTGAGAACTCGTTTACAACTTTTTAGTACGTTTAAGAACCAAGCGTCTTCACGAATCACGAGTATTGTTTTTTACAACCTTAGTTATTTTAAAACGCTAGTCACGTGGTTAAGTTTTGAAATAATTTTTTGAAAAGATTCGTAATTTATTCCTAGCAACCAAGAAGACACTTACAAAGGTTGTTTCGCTTTGCCCTACCACATTAAAATATCCGGTGCCCACTTCGCAGCTTCCCACATTCCCTTCCCACCCACTTTGAGTTATTTTTTCCAACATAAACATGCAGAATTCACGCAAATTAGTCATTCTTTTCACAACGCTAGAGATTCTCCAAAATGTCATTCCTGGATTATCCCAGCGCAGAAATTCATATTTGGTGCAAGAAATGGAAAAAATTAATTCCTACAAAGGGAGTGAGTCAGTGCCAGTTATACATGAAAGGATATTGGAGGTAAATTCTTTCTTTTGAAGTCTGTGCCAATGTGAAGCGTGAATGCGTTTTATTTTAGTAAAACTTTACATTTCTTTGCTAAACAGTTGAAGTTCAAAGCAAAATACTTTAATTTTGTTTTGAATTAACTTTTCTAAATTTGTAAGCGCGCCGACGTTCAGCAAATAATCGACCAAATTGAGTCAGAATTCATGCAAAACTTCATTCAAATAACTTCTCAGCATGTAAAAAGTACGGCGAACGAAATAGTCGGTAAAATTGAGGAGGATGAAATTCAGCGTGAGGAAATTCTTAGAGTTCCAAAGGCTGGAATAAAGGGTGCAATTAGGGCCTCGCTGTACCCGGGAAAGCAAGAGAAACCGTCAAACCATGACACTTTATCCACGAGCCATAAGGCCGTAGAGTCGGTCAATAACTATATAAATGTATCCTTTTCTAATAAACCCGTAAATAGAGTGGGAAGAAAACCTGGTATCTTAAGGGAAATAGTTCACTAAAAGTATGAAACCCACAAGTAACCGTAATAATGATCAATGATAATGAACTTCATGAAAAGTTTTGCAATACATAATATGGCGGTACATTGAACAAAGATTCAATTCTCTTTTGCTTATGTGCAACTCGACATTGAATTAACAACAATAATAATATTCATAATATGTAAGGAAAAATCCGTGCTTTCGCAATAGCTTTTGTTTCCCATTAATTAATAAACAAATTATATAACTTGTATTATGACTCATTGCTGGTAACAAAACTAAGTGCGAACGTCTTTGGAGCATCTTAGTAGTTCCTACAATTGAAACTCCTGAGAAAAATATGCTGGTCCCAACCCTGACTGAAATTACTAAAAATTATTTATGTGTAATTATTTACGCTCGTGTTGCATATAACAGCCAAAAAGCGCAACAATATTAATACAAAGAGATTTAGCTACGATCCATTCAAAGACTTTTGATGTTACAAGACAGAGACAGCACAAAAAAATACTTCCGGAGCACGGATCTGATTATTACTGGTGCCCGTAACTTAGGTTTTTAAAATTACAAGGTCCGTATATGTCCATATACGTACACTGACAGGCCTTTTCAACTCTTTGCTATTCTCACCATTTACGGGAGAAAAGTTGTTTTACATAAGATTGATTTCACATATAATCAGTTTTTAATACAACTGTGCAGTTTATATAGAATATGTAAAACGCATGATCCACTTCTCA
>JAQGAK010000473.1:0-75109 GCA_034696945.1 Lipothrix lubbocki | reverse complement strand
TTTTTCCGTAAAATTTCAAGTTCAAGTCAAGTTCAAGTCAAGTACTTTGAAAAAACTTGACTTGAACGCAGCTCTGGATGCATAAATCGCAGTTCAATTTCAAAATCGCCAAAAATCGCCGACGATATACGTGTCATAATGCCTTGTACAAATACCATACGCCAGCAGCACTGTACATATCGTCGGACAACCTAAAAATATGATATAAAATAATATATATAAAATATGATATAAAAATGAAAAGAGGACATTTCGTTTTTTTTAATTTTAGCTTGTTTTCCCCAAGTTCATGAGCCCCCAGCTTCCTAAACAATCACTTCAATATAATCCAATCTTCGTACTCGAGATTTCATACTGCGCCAAAATCATTAAAAGCTCCTGTTCTGTTTGTGCGAATACATACATTACCGTCATATAATGGCAACTAGTCATATACACATACCTGTGATATTACATCTGGCTTTAGTGCCACAAAGTCAAGATTGCTGAAAAATCCAAATGTACATATTATACTAGTGACTTAATAAAATTAGAGGTTGAAGTTTTCATTGAAATCGGTGAAGGTTTTTATTAAATGTGTGGTGACCCAGAGATGGAACAATTTAAACTTTTTTAGAAAGATTTATCATTCTCCCTTCTGATGATTTCACGAAAGAAAGGTTTGGAATTTTCATTGAAATCGTTGAATGTAGTTTGTCGTAGTTAGTCGTTGTAGTTTGACCTAGGTTAAGTGTTTGGTGACCAAGGAGTCGAACCGTTTTGACTTTCGAAAAAGTTCTAACATAAACTCCTAATAATTTTATAAGGAGCAGGCTTTCTGCTTTTCCATGCTAATTTCATTTAAATGTTTAATGTTCGGTAACCCAGGGGTCAAGCCTCAAGCCGTCGTGATTATCTGAAAACTTACCATTTTACCTTGTATTGATTTTACGACCTGAAAATTTCGTTGGAATCGGTTGAGGTTTGAAGTTTGATCTGTGTTAAATTTTCGGTAACCCAGAGGTCAAACCACGGAAGTAAATGTCACGAAACTTGCGCGTTTTCAAGTTCTCTCTAACCCCTTCAAAATGTCATCAAATTCATCATATTCGGATAGGAGCGGTTTAGGAGGAGATAGCTCACGCAGAAACGTGTAAACGGAATGTTGAAATATTAATATAGTAAGGATAGCATTCTGTGTTTTTTAGCAGGGCACGAATAACGCTGTTGGAAAAAGTTCGAAAGTTTGAAATTTTTTAGGGGCATTTTGATTTTGTAATTGCTGCTGTTACGGAAAAAGCTTTAATCTGCATTAAACAACTACCTATGTATTTTCTAATTTTGTAGTTTTTTTGGTATGCCAAAATCAGCGCTTCACATCAATTAATTGATTAACCGCCCAATTGCAATTGTGCGGTTTCTTTGCAAACTACAGTTGATAATCGAAATGATTTCCGAAATTCGGATTTATGATTCAGTAATTTTTATGAACATTTGCGGATTTGCACTTGCAGAACGGCACGTAAGACGCAACCTATTCCGTTAGTATTAACCTTTTAGTATTAAATCGCAGCCATGCTCTAAACTATAATGTCAAATGTTAATGTTTAACTCTGAATGTTTTATATACGGGTATAAGCAAGGTTTGCAACGTGACCCGTTTTAAATGTTTCGTGACCTGGAAGTAAAACAAAGTAGATTTTTTAAAACTTTATATTTCAACCCCTCCCACAATTATTTCGTCAAGGAAAGGTTTTCTGAAAATTTCACGCGGTGATGCTGTTCAGAAAACTTTTAATTTGACCTCGTATTCAATTCATTTTATAAGAGGAAGGTTTCCTTAAAATTTCATTGAAATCCGTCAAGGTTTGAAGTTTGACCAGGGTTAAATCCCTGGTGACCCAGGGGTCAGAAGGTTGTGATTTTCAGGAAACTTCTCATTCATGATTTTATGAAAGGGTCAAAATTTCATGAAATCGTTCAAGGTTTGAAGTTTCACTCATGTTATATGTTCGGTGAGCTGGAGGTCAAGCGGTTACTTGGTTCTACAAATGCCCATAAGTCAGAGTTGGTGAGTTTAAATACTTCCAAATTTTATTTTTTAACATCATGTATTACATAACGGGAAAGATAGCTAAAAATGTATTTCTGCGCAGCTTAACTCTTTATTTAACCATGGCGATGCAAACACCACCAGCAATTTAAAGAAGAATTCGCATAGCATCACCGATTATGTGTTTACTGTACCAACACCTGAACTAGGACTCAGAAGTACTACATTGAAAATTATTGACGTCCCAGAATTTAGTACAAATCATTCCAGAAACAATGCTATTGTATCTGGACTTAAATATTTCATCGATGGACACCCCGAACTCAAGAGTCGTCGGCCGAATCTCATAGCTGTTGTTTTACGAAATTTTTTAAAGAACCCCATAAAAGTCAAAAACGGTTTTAATAGTGGAATAAAAGTTTTTTAATAGTGGAATGTGGTTTTTGTACCCCAAATTTAGGGTTTTCAGTTATGCTAGCCAAAATAGCGACCAAACAGTCGACATATTGTTTTCCAAAATCAACATGAAATTTTACTCTAGAATCACTAATCAAAGAATTTTTGCAATGCGCAGCTTGCGTACCAAAATTTAACTAACATTTTACGAAATTTTGGAACGAATAAATGCGAAATAGTTCCCCACAGTAATGCATAGAAAACAATTATTGGAATTCTTTTTCATTTTCTTTTCATTTTATTCAATTTTACTGGCCGGTGTGGCTGCTTGGTGGAGCAGAAATGACTTTTGATTGGGAGCAGTTGAGTGGGCTGAAACTCACTCAACAGCAATCAATATCACAATCAGTCAAAAAACAGAATTTCAGCAGGAAGAGAAAAGGAGTCCGTCCCTTCATTGCTGAAATTAGTTACCGGTGCCATACTGATGACCTGATGAGCCACATTTAACGTCGAAACTCTAGTTGTCTAGTCTATGACTATTAATATTATTTTTGTCTCGAATTCTACTAAAAATATTGCGAAAATCAAGAAATTCACTACAACAATCGCTCAAATTTCATTTTGCTTTAAATAAAATAATTATTTGGTTGTATAAGTTTTGGAAGTTTTATTCGTGGATTGGGAAGTTATTTATTTATTGCTCTCAAAGGTAAACAAAACAAAAACGTTGCGAGATACAAGTGTAAAGGCCGTCGACGGGGCCATCTCCTGGGCACAATGAGGTTATTTTGCTTACAATGTCGGAGTTATAGAGTACTCCATTAGTTCTATGGCCGGCTGTACTCAGGACTTTATTTATGTTCGGAAAGGAGCGAATATTTAATTCACGTCTGATTATTATTATTTTTGGGTGAATTGAGCAAGTCTCGAGGTCGATTCCAAATAATTCACGAATAATTTTTCCTTTTCGTTGACCGAAGAGGAAAGAAATATATTTTTGGAAGACCGATTTGTATTTAACTTTAAAGCTAAAATTGGTGCATTCAAATTTAAATGTTAATTTTTAATGGTAGTTTTTAATGTTAACTTTTAATGTTAATTTTTAATATTAAATTTGTATGGGATGGGAAGGACAAAAAATGATATTAGATTATTGTTGGATCCAAGTCGGAGGATTAAAAAAAAGTCACAAAATATTTAACCATTTGATTCAAATTGTGAGTTGTGACCTGGAAATGTGAAGTTCGCGTTAGCTGATATTACGGAGATTGTGAGAAATTTACAGTTAAGTATGTTAATAATACATTAAAAAATCAGTAGATTAGTTATTCTTTAATACGAAATTAAATTTTTAGCATACTCTTTCTGTTGTCGGTGGTAATTTTTTAGGAACCGGTATTGTTTTGAAAAAATATTTGATGAATTATATAATTTGGTTATATGTATGTATGTAGTTTGGATAATGTATTTTGATTTTCTAAAAATATATTTTACAGGTACACCAAATACATAATTTTGATTAATCGTCATGGCTGAAAATAGCGTCAATCTGATGACCTCGAATCCTCCTGCCGTGGCCCAACCAACAGATCTTAGTAATTCTGTGAAAATGACTTCCACACCAAATGTTATTTTTCGGACGGGTAGTACGGGTGACCTTGCCGTTGTGAGTAGTGCCAACCTTGTGCAACATGTGCTAGAGGGATTACCATCCAGTAACTCTTATAATTATTCATCAAGTCCGACGATTGCGCTTGGATTTGGGCCCTGCAACTCTCCGTCAGTGGTTTACTCCAACAATCCGCAAATATCTGAGAATAGTGTTAGCAACAATGATACAATATCATTACCTAGCAATAGTTCAAATGTGAATCAACAAAAGAAGACTTCATTTCAGATTACTAGCGTAACCGTCGATTTATGCACCAGTAATGATGGTGGAGACGATTCGGAAGGGAGTCAGGAAGTTATATCGGACTCGTCACGTAAATCTGCTGAGCGGCAAAGTTTACTTTCTACCGAAGATAATTTTACTAGGAATGATGTTTTCTTTAATCCAGCTCCTCCTAGTGACATGGGCTTTGCTCCTGTCATACCAACGTGTTCGCAGTATGGTCTGGCAATCGTAGACGAAGCTAATAATCAAAATAATAATAATAATAATAGTGAGTCATCGCAGTCCCCCGCATTGCAAGAAAGTAATTGGAGGAAAACTGATTATAATCATGTGCATAATAGATTTAGAGTTGTAAAAATTAACAGCACAAAGCCTTTTAAGAAAGGTAAATGGACTTGTATGGATTATTTTGACCACACTACAACGACAACAACAACCTCGTCGTCATCAACAAATGCGAGCACAATACCTCCAAAGGAAGTAGGATCCCCTCAGTCGCACCAACAACAGATACCGAGTCCGCAACAGCAACAGATACCGAGTCCGCAACAACAACATCCACCTCACCAGGAACCGCAGGCACAACCACTGCAGCATCAACCACAACAACCCCAGCAGCAACCTTCAAATCAGACCCAGATCCAGTCACTACAGCAGCTGCCGCCACACTCTCAAGCTCACAATCAGCAACATAGTGCTCCACCACACCAGCAACATCATCATAGGTGAGGAATTTCGATTAACAAGGGGTCTCAGCTCATAACAAAACACTGGTATCATTCCCAAAACACTATATACTTTACTTATCGCTCGCGGATGTTTCTTCCCTGAGCTCAGGCAGTACAGAATACATAGAATAGATGCATATTTTTTGTCATCACCTGCATTCTCCTCACACTCACCAAATAAATAGCCTGATTTGCCTGATGAGGAAATGGTTTGGGTTTTATTCTTATAAGGTAGTGCTCAAAATTTAAAATTCATCCGTGGATGTATTGTTTAAAGGCCTGTTTGAAAGCCTGAAAGGTCATACAATATTGTGACTGCATGGTATAACAATGGAAAGACGGAAAAGAAAGGGAGGCTTGCATACAAGGCTATATCATGCTTAGTATTGTTCTCGTCGTCAGTTTTTGCATTTCCATTTCCTTCATTTCTGGGTTCAGAATTTATTATTTTAATGCAAGTTGAAGTTTAACTTGCAAAATTCTATGGAATAATAAATAATAAAATTCCAATACTGTACTATATAGTGTAACAATAATAAACTATTATATAGATTATTACCACCATAGTAAAGTGTAAGTTAATATTAATTCTCAGCTTCTACAATATTTTATTGTCCATTTATATGCTTTAAATTTCACGATCCGTTAATATACCAACTGATGCGCACAAAAGAAACTACATGCTGTGGTATTAATTTTTAATAAGCTTTTTAAATCCATCCCTGTTGTATAAGTACAGATTTTCTCTCTAGAAAAACTGTTTTCTAAAATAAAAATTCGGAAGGATAAATTTTAATTACATAAAGTACCCTGTACTTATAATTATGACGGGTACTGACAAAGTCCAAGTTTCTACTAAAGTTTTGCTAACCTGCGAGTCGTCATAGTAAATGAAATGGTGTAAATCATTCAGAATTCTGTTAGCTGGACTGCTGGACATATCAAATAGATTACCTGTCATGTGGGTATTTCAGTGCTGTCCGCCGAGGCATATTTATTGTGGAGTGTTTCTTATTTACGATAGCAGTCCTCCGGTAATAGTTTTTAGCTTGTATAATCGACAATCGGGAGTCTCGCCAGGAAGCTTCACATGGGAATTTCCAATTTCCAGCTTGTGTCCTGCCCATTGGTTAATGCTGAAAATGAAATGATTTACCAGCAGGGTTTTAGCATTGAGTTTGATTTATAGGTTATGTTCTAAACGAGTGCTGTTGTTGGCTTTTGAATAGTAGGACAATAGGACCCACATGAGGACAGTCATTTTTGGCAAGGTTGAATTTTGTCCAGTTTGACCTTCGAAATACATAATTTATTCCTATCTGTAGAATGGAAACTCATTTCCGAGAACCTACGCAGTAATTACATAAACTAAGTGGTCTCGCTTTCTCGGTGGTGTGGCATATATTGACTCGGAGGAATTGAATTAAACCTCGTGCGGGATCAGTGGAATTCTGTGGTTATAACTCGTTTAATGAGGTTCTGCCCAATGAATAATTGAATAGTGCTGTTGCGTTGTACATGTCCAAAGGTGTAATTTACGGTCGAGTTGTCCCGTGCACGTGGGGAAGGAACACCGAGAAAAAAATTGAAGGCATGTGTACACAATTTTGAGTCGCTTTAAGTGTTCCTTAATATCGTTAGTTTGTAAATTACGGAAGTGCCTGAGTGGTTTTGATTATTTATTTCTGAGTTTTCTGGGTATTTACCTTTGAGTGTAATTTACCTACATTGCTGGCTGTATCTATGAAAGGAGTGTCTAATACAGCTAATCTATCTAGCATATACATATTTAGCCTGCCTATACATATTTAGCGAATACATATTCAGCAATTTAGCAAATATATTCGCAAGACTTTAATTCAATCTAGTAGAAATGCTGCATGCGTATAATTTCTAAAGGCAGGGGGATATTTCGTATAGCTAAAACAATACATTAGGAAGCTACGTATAATAAGTGTGAAAGGAGTTGAGTAGTTTCGCTTCCCTCAAGTTCGCCACCGCCACTGAGTCTTGCAAAAGTATAAAGTCACTACTACTGGTGCACTGCATTTGATCGGTCGTAGGTTCGGAAAGTCTCGTCGTGTGGGTTTCGCACAGTTTCACTGACTATAGTATAGCGAGTTCTGTTTTTTCTTTTAGTTATGTTCGAGCAGAGCTAACGTCAAGACAGATCCTCAAGCGTTCCGTAATACCATTGCATAAATTCCCCAGTACTGTTAGTGCTATTGTGCACAGTATTAGATACTTGTATCAAGCTTGTATCTATACATTACTACATTGAGTAGAACACAGACCTGTGTTCTGAGCTTTGAAATTATAAATCTTTTGCTTGTTTTTGGAAAAATAAGAGACGAAAGAAAGGAAGAGAGACTCCATAGTCATTGTGAAGGTGTGACAGAAATTGAGCTCGTGCTGATTTTAACATAAATGCAACAATATCAACGATTGCTTTATTGCAACTCATACGTGTAAATAGTTACATAATATTCCCATTGCAAAACTCTATATCAATCCAACCAAATCGTCGTAACTGTGTTTTGAAAGATTGTATACATACATACCTGTAATAATAATATTATTGTGTATGTTATCTATACCGTTGTAGGTTCTTGAGCCAACAATTTTACTTAAGCCGAAGGTAGATTTTGTCACCTAATAATACTACACCTCTGCCATTTCACTACTTCCTGACGTGATTCTTGTATTCTCACATTACGCATTGAAACATTTAAAAGCTGAACTATTATTATATACCTGTATAGTCTCATCTGGTCGTACCTGTTTCTGCGATACCTTATTCAAAAACGAGCGTCGTACCTGGAGATAATAAGAAGGAACAAAAATTAAACTGGCCTTGTTCTTTTTAAGTGAAGGATATACGTTTTTAGTGTTTAATACAAAGTTGAAAGTAGGTCCTGCTTTTGTTTAAAATTAACTCTCAAATATAGAGTTTCGCCAAGAAGTACACACCGAATCGGTATTTTATTAACCCTGCATTGAAGTATCAGAATGTCAACACTAACGGCAGACTCGAAGGGTATGCATGGCATGGTGACCCAAATGCCCGTTTCATCTCCATTGAGCTCTCCCTTGAGAGTTGACCTCCGATCTCCTGTCAAAAATTCGGATGTATTTGACCAGAACACTCTCGTTACTTATGTTTATTGCTTTATTCAAAATTTCATTGGGTAAGTTTTCAAAAACCATCATACATATAAAACATTCACTTTTTTGTTTAAACGTATCTCACAAATTCAGTTTAATCTTTTGTGAATGATGTTGTGCTAGTCAATTTCACAAACTTAAATATCTTGAGAGCAGTAGAACGGATGATGGATTATAGTCCGTACTTGAACCTAATTAGATTTATCTACAAGCTTAAAAGAGCACAGTGTTTGCTTAACATAACGAACATCGAAAGTCTTTTGAATTCATGGTAAATTGAAATGCGTAGGTGTAGGTGTCATGATTTTCATCAAAGGTAGAAGTTGAATAAGGGGTTCATTGTATGTGTCTACACGTTCTTAACCTTTTTTCCAAAGCACTTTCGACTGGTATAGTGTCGCCTGGTTTTGGCTGGCGTTGTATTGAAGTTCTTTTAAGATTCTTGTTCGTCCTGCAAGAATTCCGTTGTCACAATGAATAATAATATACAACATTCAACCTTGAGATCTCATAGTTTAAAATTACATCGAACTCAATCCACATTAACATAACCTAGGATAATCAAATAAGGATTGCCATTACGGAGAGTTAGTCATTGCATGTACCGGAAATCCTAGTTGACCCATTTTGGCTTTGGTCTCGCTCTATCTCCAGTATTTCTTTTTCATGATATTACTATAGTGCAATACAATTGCGTGTTAATTTTGCGGGCTTCATTAATACTATCGTCAGCTCTATAAGTACTATAATAGAGCATGGCAAGCTTCTATTAAGTTGCATCGTGGCTTAAAAAGTGATGAGTGATGATGAATTGGAAATGTTGATAGCATTGAATGTGCAAAGAATCAAAGAAATATTGCAATGATTATTATATTATAGCGAGATATTATTATCGAAGAAATCCTTTGTGAGTTGTGAGCTATATTTACACTATGCTTGTACGATGTTACGCATTTATGACAGCGATATTACTTAACCTCATTTTGATAACTATTGTATTTACATTTAGAGTTCTTTCATGCTAGAAACGTGATTTATCAAGGTAACTTGGGCAGTTTTTCTGCAATATTTAACAAACAATTTACCATCTCTGTTGTATCTAATATCTACTGTATATATGTACCTATCTTGTAATTACTTGTTCTACACATGCGGTTATACATGGACTCTGTCGGGGGAAATTGTATAGGATTACGGACTTTATCTAACGACCTGATGATATAGAACATCCACTGCTTGTGTGAACACTATCGGAGTTCAGAACACATGTTTGCATGAATATTGTCATACTTTTGTTTCTCTCTCTCTCTCCGTTTATAGTTATTAGGTATGTCATAAACTCGATGATTATTTTAATTTTGGTCTTGAGGGAACATTGTCATAAGGTTTTACAACTTATAGAAGGCATATGGATATCTTCACATGGCATTGGATCTTGAATCTTGACATGGCAAAAATTACATGTAACTTATATACATTAGGTACACAGCTACTTCATATTCGTTATAGTCGAGCATTTATAGCTTAATAAAAACTGGTTCAAACTTATTTAGATTACATGGAGTATTTCTAGCATCCATTTCTGATTGTTATTACAATAATAATTATATTTTGTGGTGTAAACGATTATTTCAGTTGGAGCACAAGGTCTGATAAATTACTTGTGTTTGTTTCTTTTAGTGCTTCCGGTACGAATGCCGTCGCCATAGATAACAAAATCGAACAAGCCATGGTAAGTGGATTTTTCTCCTTATATTTTATGTATTTTATTCGCAGCGCATTATAGTTAAATAGGCCACAACCTACGACTCAAGTATCCCCAAGAGGGAATCGATATAAGTATTGATATTGATTTGCTTTATCGGGAATGGGATATGCTGTCGTACTCATCGGTACTCACCTTCTTCTTGTCAAGGCATTTAATACACTATGACGCTGGTTAAATGTCTCATGTAACACATTCCTTACGACATATTTTAAAGCTTTATCAGGCTGTAAAGTAATATAATCGATTATTTTGCTGTCAGCCCACTTCTCATCTTTGCAATATGACAAAACATGGTACAGTAATAGTACATAATACATCAACTAGCATACTTGTTTTTCGTCAGAGCGATACTGCAGGGCTTTCGTCTGCCATTTTAAGAGCTGTACATGTACTTAATTGACTCTTATGGCGTTACTTGGAAGTTGGAAATACGAAAGAATTTCTATTTTATCAAAGTTTTATCATGAAGAGAGCATTTGGCCATCGTTATTTTTAAGAAAGGTGACCCCTGAAATGAGTATTTAAAACTTTTTCGGGGAATTAATTAACCCGCATAATACTCATATGCTATTAACATCTTCAATCAACGTTTCTCAGAAGTAACTAGGAAGAACTTCAAGCAAATGTAGCTTTGTTTGAAGTTCTTACTTGGCAGGGAAAGATTCCTGGAAATGATAATTCATCACGACAGTAAGGAATCATTCGGGAACCTATTATATGATAATATCACATACACAGGTAGTTCAGTATAGTTCTCGTTCTCACAGTAAAGTCCTATTATTTCAAGGAATAGTATTAAGTACTATGATTAATCGTTTTCGTAAGTACAAACTTTTTAGCGTCATATCCTCTTCTATACAGCAGTCCGTTGAAGCAACCTTGGCTTGCGTCATTATTTCATTAACAGTTTTATTAGTTAAGTCGTGTGAGTCCAATGTCTTGTAACAATAATGTACAACATTATAGTTCTTGTGACGGTGGTAAACCATAAATAGAAACTTTTATTACACATTCAGACAAGTAGAATTTCATTGTCCAGCAGCAGGAGCGACGTTGTGGCATTGAAAATGTTTCCAATTTTTATGAGCGCTATTAAGGAGATTTGTACACACGGGCTTAGTATTTTGTATTTACACGGGCATATTTTGTATTTTATCTTGGAGTGCAAGGTCATTGATATTTTTTGCAACTATTAAAAATATTTTCGGAACATTACATAAGTATAAGTACATAGTACGATACTTGTCTGATGTAGTACAGTACAGATTTTTACAACCTTTTAACATAAACTTACATATTAGTATAAACTTGTCTGTTGTTTTTGTTGTTACTTAATAATCCTACAGCATTAGGTGTTTTATTGCCAGTAGTTTACTTCAGACCATGAGCATACTTAGGTACCTATGCGTGAATTTCGGAGAAGCCATTTATACTTTTAGTAAGCTGCTTTATTTAGACATTGGCTGTGTAAAATTACACTCCTGCCTGTGTATAATGAGATCGAAAGGAGAGGGATAAATAAATCCGTTCAAAGTACATAGTCTCCCGGTCGTAAATAGCTTTCGTTCTAAATTTAGCTCTGTTGTGCTTACATTTTTTAAGGGATCATACGGAGTTTTTTTTTCGTAATGCAATTTTATTTTGCTGAAGTCAGTGGCTGTATCACCTGACTATGCGGGTGCAGATGAGTGAAGTTTGCGTGGTCTGGAGTTATTATTAATGTATACTATCTGTCTGTATGTAGTTCTGTAGTGAGTTTATTAGGACCTCTGTAGTTAAATAAAGCTTAATCGACTAAGGGGAATTCTTGGTGCTGGCTGGCTGTTTACATTTTTGTATAAATACCAATTAACATTGTATGAGGTATGAGTGTAGTTTCGTTATACAGTGCAGTACATATATAAATTACACCTACGCATATTGTGTAAATGCTAATTATGTATCTATATTAACGGAAATTCATTCACTATTAGATTCTCCTTAAAGATTTTTATAGTAGTCTGCTACATCTTCTGTATTAATACTTGGATGCATTATTTTTAGTTTTTGATCTTTCTTCTTCATCTTGATTTATCACTCGTTGAAGAAACTTAAACGTATAAGCATACCATATCCTTTGTGTTGTATGACTTACAGCAATGACGTCATTTATAGTAATTAATTACTACTCAAATAGTACTTTAAATGCTCATTGGCATGATAGTTGATGTTTTGAATTAATTTACGAGACTAAAAGTATGATAGATATGATCAGAGAAAGGTCAGAAGAGGTACTGCGCTGGATCTCTACAACTTAATCTCTTCACCCACGAAGCTTCTATGTGCTGTACCGAATGGTTTTCTGACCTTTATACATACTATACGAAGTATGGTATGTACTATGTATACTGCATAGATTGAAAAGATTATGTAACAGTTTTTCCTATATGTAATCTTTATTGTCTTATGGCTGTTTCTGCAGGATCCATATATCTTATTATTATACATGATACTCATGTGGGATTAGACACACATAGGAATTTTGTCAAGTGTATCTGCGGCATGTGTTGGACATTTCCTTGAACCTGACGATCTGACGAAATTGGTGATGACAATATATAAATTTTAAGGGGAAAGCTATTGATAGCTATATGAAATGAACCTATGGTGGTAAAGTAAAATTGATGTTATTCTTGATGAAATAATTTTTTTAGAGTCGTAAGGATGTGTAAGTGAGCTGTCGTATTTGTTGGTAATTGTCCAAAAATATTCTCCAATTAGCAAACTAAGTCTAGGAAGGCATATGTGCATATACAACAATGTTCCCATAGGCTGCACACACTGCTAGACGGTCATGATTACAAGCGTGCAGTGCACTCGACTCGTGTCTTCCTTATAGAGTATACTTTGCTGTATGCTGTCTATTTATAAAACATCTGACACGCTGCTTAATATTCGAGTCTGGAAACTGACATGCTGTACTGTAATGCCTTAGGATTAAACTTTATTGGCAAATCAGAAATCAGTGCGATGACATAATTCATATATGTTAAGTTCAAGTTTTAGCAGGCGGAAATAAATTGATCACAGTTTGACGATTTTACTTCTATAAACCCTAGAAGTAGATAATTAAAAGGAATGCTCTCTCAGGATTTTCCTCAAACAAGTCAAATAGGTTGTTGCCAAGCGAGAGATTCTGTCGTCAGAGTCTCTGATTCAATAACAACCTAATTACGTAGATGTTGTCAATCGTGTGGAAAAGATAGCAAGTAGAAACTTAGATTTATCATCCGCCGTGTTTATTAAGTTCAGGAGGAAAAAGGAAACTGTGTTTCAGTCAACAGGTCTGTGTATAGATATAGACAGTTCAGTATTATTTTTATTTTGAAGACAGTTTTATGGCTGAATGAAAGTAACTGAATTTCAGATTTATACTGTCATGTAACAACTGTCGATGTTTTGCTGTTCCACTAGAATCATTTCTAGATATTTACTGGTATTAGAATCACCCACGGTTCACTTGTATTCCACAATTCCACCATAGAATCGGGCAAAGTTCAGCTGTGTTACTATATAGAATTAGCCAAAGTTCAGCTGTGTCAAGTTGAATTCATGTAGCTTAATTGGATCTTTCGAAAATGTTTTGCGCAGAACTTACAACAACTCTGTAACATTCTATTTTAAAGTCTAGTATACAACTCTAATCGTGTCAGGATTCAGGATTACGTTACCGGATTAAAATTTCATGAGAATGCACCTTGTTGTGAAATTGCATCTGGGGGAACACAATACTGACAATCTTGGTGGGATATATGTATCTCTATATAATGTAATAATAATTAGTTTATACAGGCCAAGGTTTTCGGAACAACGAAGTATGGAAATAAAACGTGGAAGAAGTACCTATAGTATTGGTAATTGCAGGGACAAGATTTTATGCCTGAGGCGATATTACTAGAGTGTCTAATATTACTTTCACTCACCCAATCCCTACTTCCTTATAAGCCTCCGCCGAGCATTAGTTTTGATTTCTAAAATGTCATTGTCTGCATCTGCACACAGACAAGACATAGTACTGCGATGTACAGTAGCTTTAAGCTGTACTTATACTAGCTCTACTAGTACAGAGATACGTATCTCTGTAGCTGTTGACATAACGAAATGCATTTTAGAATATAGTAGTGCTAGAGCATTTAGCATCCGTCAAGGATACTTGGCGTTGGCCGAGGAGGAAAAAGTAAAAAGTTGCCAAGATTTCTACACGTGTCGCTTTGTTCTATCATTATTTATTATTATAGGTTAAGGAAGTTAGGAAGGATTGTAATTTTGATGCTTCCAACTTCAACCAAGTTTATACTTCTGTCGTATTTTTTACTTCTGTCGTAAAATTTGTGTGTGTGTGTGTGTGTAAGTTGTTGGGTCTAAAAAGCATTTCGACTGTATTCATATGTGATGTTAACGACACTGCTTTCAAACCAATAAATACATGCTGGACTCCAATGCATTTATTTGTACATGTCCTCCGGTCCTTTTGTAATAAAATACGGCATTGGGCATTGTAGATTTTACTGGCGTAAGAACAACAGGGAACAATAATATTATTATGTGACTTCATAGTTCATATACAGTGCTATTTTATTACAGAAAGGTCTATATAGTGTTGTATTTATTTTTTGTTTATAAAGCTTCACAGTAATTTTCTGCGGACAATGACTTATTATTGAGCCTGGTAATTATTGTAGAAAAGTGAATAAGATTTCCCTTAGTTAGTTACTAGTATAGTTTACAAAACTACAAATTTTATACCCAGACTATTTACGTTTACAACAGACGTTACTACTTTATGATTTCGTGAGTGGAGCATGGAGCAGTAGCAGAAAGGCACATTACTAGCGGAGTATATTTATATTGACAGGATCTGAAAGGCACATGTTAAGGGTGAAGAAGATTATTGCGAAAGGGATAAGTACTACATACAATCCACTCATAGTCAAGTAGATAGATACGCATAGTTGGAACGTGTAAAATCGATGTTAATGAATAACTTGAATAATAGTCAGATGTCTGATAAAATATTATAATTTGAGTAGTTAATATGATGATGTTGTATTCTCACAGTAATTATTTACTTTTATATTAAATTCAAAATATAAATATTTCCACATTGAATATAAGTATGAGTACATACATATAATAATTATTAGAGATAACATAAGTACTAAAATTCTGTACAGGCGAAGTGGAATTTAAGATATTTTTGGTAAGCTCATATCTCTGCACTGTTGGTAATAATAAAATGTACTGTACGGCCGTTATCTCCTGAAACTTGTGTGTTTTTCAAAGCAAACATATTTCAGAAGTCTTTTTTTTGCACATTGTCAAGTTGGCTTATCTGGTGTTCTTGACCTTTTTGGTACACACACACACACGAGTTCCTTTGCTGACAACGGATTTCTAAATTTCTATGCTGTAGTACGCGTAGCACTGTTGTTTTTGGTAATACTTCAAATTATTACACTCGTATGATTTGCTCGTTTACTTAACATTCTGTTTACTTTTAACGCAATGTTCCATTTGGTTGGGATTGGCTAATGGAGCCCATTAGTTAATTTTGTGCAGTATGTTGAGTCTCTATAAAATGTATGTGTGGCTTCTATAATTCACCGAGAAACGCATATGGAGAAATTTTCTATTCAGTGCATTTAGCTATCATAAATTTAAAGAAAAATCCTTGACTGTGCAATTTTTATCCTTGTTGGTGAAGTTAAGCTCCTTATGTCCTCTATTACTCATTCGTATTTATTACTTTTAGTTATATAGACTTGATAATTTACTAATTTCCAGGTTATTGTGTTGTCCTTGCGTCATAGAATTCATGTCTTTCTGTAGATTCAGATGCTCATTATTTAATTTCTAGTATAGTACTAATTGATTGAGAATACGTGAACATAAATGTGAGATGTGATAATTTCGACAAAAATATGTGCGATTTGACAGCGTAGAAATTAAATGAATAATTGTTACCTTTCCTCTCTGACGTCCTGGCATGTTTTAACCGAAGGTTCTTTTTCTCTGTATTGCTATGTTTGGAAGTAACAAGTAAGGAACAATTATATTCACAGGTCTAAAAATAACTTTTAGAGCAATTGTATTACCAAATTTGCGTAATTACATGCGATGAGACCATTGAAATTTACTTTCAATTAGAAATAGGAATTAGCATTTCATTTCAGCTTGTATGATAATCCTATGGGGACTGGGGACATGTAATAATTATTATTATTGCTATTATTATATTCATTTAAACGTACAACAAGCCCATGCATCACTATTGTAACTGCTGATTTAAAAGTTCCTAGCTCTCAGTTGCTGCTGGTCTGACTTGTTGAGTAGTTTGAGCCTATAGGTAAATTCTTTAATAATTTAACAATAATTATTATTGTATTCCAAGCTGGTGACGTGTGAAGGGATAATTGACAAGATGATTTATTTTTAAACTTTATTTTAATCACAAGTTTATTCCACATCATTGATATATGTTGTGGAACGAGACTTACAAATGTCATGAATTATTCATTGAAATGTTGATTACTATACTAGTGATTAGTTTTTTAAACGATAGGAGTTCTACAAGTTGATTTCAATGTGAACTTGTTTGTGTATTATTATTATTATTTTTGCTTTTATCATCAGTGTATTGCAAGTCGTTGACAACCTTGTTTATTTTTCCTCCCGTTAACATAATATATAACGATCCTTTGATTTGTAACGACTTGCTTTGAATGTATTCTTCAGTAATTATTTTTTTTAAATACTTCCAAAGCTCTTCCCAATATTGACCGAGACGTGGGAGTAGTGAAATAGAAAAAGCAGTTATGGTATTACAAAGTGATTTGTATTTTGTAATACTCCTTATGATAATAATCTTTTGAAAAAAATAGTCCTTGCTATTGTGAATTTATTATGGTTGAACAAAATGTCAAACTGTCCGTCACTACGAAAATCTCTTTGTCTGCATTGTATAATGAAGTTCAACGGAGAGATCTTAATGATGTGATTATCTTTTTTTTGCAGCAGAAGATGAATATTTATAAATAATAATATGATTTTTCTTCGTTGAAAAAAAAAACATCTTTCAAGTTTTAGTAATATTGCAAATAATTATAGCTAACTTACAGCCAAACAACAAGTACATAGAAGACTAACTTCGGGCATCAATTAAGTTGTTGACCATGTTGTTATATGCTTGTTAACATTAAAGGACCTACTTAAGAACTTGTTCTATTTTTTTTAAACTTGTCCATCATCACCCCACATATAATCTTGAAGGCAACTTTGTACTTTAAACATGTTTTAACTTGTTTTAACTGCGTTGTAATAAATTGTTATGCAGTATAAGCAGACTAGCTATTTGAGACTTCTAAAAGATGCGTCGGTCTGGAGAAAGTCGCGAAACTTTGAGGAAAACGAGTCTAAAAGATAGGATCTGAGAACATTCCAAAGTCTAGCAAGTTGTTATTTCAAAATGCAAGTCATTATTATGTATACACATGTACCTATATAGGTACTTGGTAGTGATTAATATTATTGTTCGTCTGGTTACTACCCAGTCAAGTTAATTTTCTACGGCTGTTGAATGCATTGGGAGGAAAAATGTATATGTTTAACCCTGAATCTAAATCCGTTGGCGATGTAAACGCGTATATATGGATCATCATGGGCTTTGGCTTTAGATAGTTAGCATAGCAATAGTCGCTTCTACTTTAGTCTTTACACCGTTGCTGTTGGAAATTACTGGGAGGGAAAGATTTTCTAAATGACAATTGTATGTACGTATGTATATACATATATAGTTATAATAGACTCTTGAAGATTTAATTTAGTTTGTCTACTGCTAGTTAATTCCGTGTAAGCTTATGTGTAAGTATGAATATGCAGGGTTAAAGTCGTTAAGCTTTCATGCAAGATAGTTTACAAGTCCGAGAGAGTAGAAAATAAATGTGCGTCAGGTACTTGTACGGCATGCGTACGTGTGCGGTGCGGATGTTTTTCGTTGGAATTTCTGCAGATTCTCTGCTTTCAGAATTGAGGTCATCATCTTGAGATGAAGGTCGGCAGCCCATGTAGTAGTAGATAGATGAGGGTACTCCGTATCGACTTGACTTGATGGTGTAAATTTTGAGACTGCATGGTTGTGTGTGTGTGTGTGTGTGTGTAGACTGAAAATCTTCAACGCAGTGATATTCCCAGTGGACTTTGTGTGTCTCGTAGTAGTACAAATCTGCGAAATTTTTCCTCTCCATGTTTATGTCTGACTTGTGTTCAGTATACTTTAGAACTATTTTTTAATATTTTTTACTGCACCAAATTATGTTTCCCATTACTCGTGATATATCTTTGGATGTGGTAGTTGTATATGTACGTAGTACATGTTTCTATGTATGTACTACGTACGTAAGTTGTTTACATAATTTTGTGATTATCATTGAACATAGACAAGCTACTACTACTAACTACTAGCTACGACTACTAGTGTGGTATGTAGTATGTATGTATGCGCAGGCAGATGTTGAAGTTGTAAGATCAGGATCCGACGGGAGGCAATTTAGTATTAATAAGAGAAGACCAGTGTGCAGAAATAATAGGGTGTTCGCTTTGAACTTCACCAGGCGAGCATGTATGTGTCTATGTATAGATCGGTGTAGTCAAGTTCAATGTCATGTTCGTGGAACTGAATTATTGGGATTATTATTATATTTTTTTACGGAACCAACCCGCTTGAAGTATGTACCTTTACTTATCCCCAGATGATTCGACTCCGTGCAGTATTTATTATTACATGGTGACTAATATTGTAAATGAAATTTCACGCTATGATAGCAGAATTATCCTGGCAAACAGTCGTAAAATATAAGTAAGTATAGTAGTAATCCATTAGCTCACAGTTCGCAAACACCACCGAGCATCAGCAAATTATTATTCTCTTCAATTGTCGTCGTCCGTTTATGTTAGAGGTGCTTTATATTTTTGTATTTGTGCGAGAAGCACGTCGGGTTTAGAAAATTATTTCACTATAATATCAATGCATTTTATTATACTTAATAATACATATATATAAGTATATAAATGTATTTCCTATAATAATAACGTGGAAATGAAGGCAAGAAAGACCTACAGAAAATTCAATTATCTTTGTTTAAAGATGCTTTCAACCGTGGCGTAGCCGGAAAATGCCTAGGGAAAGGTATATTTTCATGGCTTTCCCTGTATTTTTTGATGGAAGTCCTAGAAGTCTAATGGCTTCCATTGTCGTTATTGTATTTCTAAATAGGCTGTTAGAGTCCTAATCACTTAGCATTTTTATTGAATTGTAAGGCAATTTAGTTAATTTCGGAGATATGGAAAAAAACACTTATATGACATGGCAATGGAATATATGTATAAGAACTTGTGTACTTATATAAAATCTGCTGAGTATGAACAGGTGAACTCCGTCGCTTCTGTTTCAAGTTCATAGGATTATAGATTATAGCATAATAATACCAATTGAAGGGAACATGAATAATAGATACTCTAACTTTCAAGTTTAATCAGCGTTTTATCGTTTGTTGACAAGGGTTATCTGGGAGGTAATGATAACTATTGTAATAAAATTGGAGTGGAAGTTTCCATTGGAAGAAAAGTTGCTTTCAGATTATTACAATTGTGTATACGTATACTTACATATATGGTAATTATTGTTTCATTGTATAATCATACTTTGTCACAGAACCTATCATTATCGTTATGGTACGATTTGTTTTGTCATTCAGCGAAACGTATCATTGGCTTATTGGATGATGAAGTTCGTGAAATGGATGTTGACATAATGAACCTTACGATTAGCAGTTTAATTTGCGCTGTGTAAATATATACTTGAAAAAATCAATAACAATATTTCTTTTTTATTGTTTACAGGACCTGGTGAAGAGTCACCTAATGTTTGCTGTACGGGAGGAAGTGGAAGTTTTGAAGGAGAAGATTTCCGAATTAATGGAGAGAATCACACAATTAGAATATGAGAATACAATCTTGAAAGCTAGCGCAACACAAGAAACCCTTTCTCAGATTCAAGGCAAAACAAATCAGATTCACAATGCTGGAGGAAATTCCAATGCAAATATTAATTCATAAAGCCTTAAATTTATTCGGCACATCACTCTACTAGAGCTCTTCTATTTACAAAAGCTAAAGGAGAAGAATATCTATTGTAGCACCCGAAGGGAAAGCAGAGAAGAGAAAAAGAAGGCGGATAGAAGATCTGTTTTGAAATCTGTTTGAAATGCTGTTTTTGAGTAATGATGAATGAAGGAACTACTATTGAAGGGCTGTATTGACAAATTTAATGTCATGACTGCAACTATTACATTGGAACTTGTAGATCCAAGGGGTCCTAATTAACTTTTCAAGGCCCATTTAAATTTGTGCCCGGCCCTACGTTCGTGAAGATGAAGAAGATAAATGTAATTATTATAAGATGAGAAAAAACTTGCAACTATGAACTTTGCTGTTTAAGTTTGTATTGTTTATAGATTTAGAAGCATTTATTTATCTATTGTGCTAGCTATATTGCGTGTTATTGTATATTGTATCTCCTTCGTGAGCATGCCTCGTTGAAGAAGGGGATACTCTATCAAAGTAAATGATCTGTGATACCCTATCGAAGTAAATCAATCTGTGATTCCTACTATAGATAGATGAAAAAGGATATATGCCAATATGTGCAAGTTTGTCCGTAGACAATGCACTCATATATAATCGTTATTACTTCTGTAATTATGTTCTCGGTGTAGATTTTTAAGGTGCTTTAATAAATTGTAGAATGCTGTAAATTTGTTTTTACGGTAGATAAACATTTTTTGTAGCAGTCACGAGTTTCAATTTATTCAAGACTCTGTGAATTTCGTTGATAATGTTAGCCTAGGTAAATCTATAAAAGCCTCGTACACTATAATGTAAGGGAAAGTTCGACAAGTTTAGTGTAGCTGTTGATCATTCTAGTATATAATTCGAATCAAATCATTATATTTTATCATTATATTAATAAGATAACCTTGTACTCTTTAATGTTACTTATAATCAATATCTTGTCCAAAATGAGTCAAAATATGCATTTTCGTCCCTTGAACCGGACCCTGCTTATTATTGACTTTGTGCTTGTACATATAAATTGCTCGTGAATTTCCTGTGATCTCACTTTCTAAGTTTCGTTGAGATAGCTTTACCATTTACCATGCAATTAAAGCTAAATTACTTTTTCCTGCTTCCCTGTAAGTTTTTTAATCGTAAGAATTGTCAGGAAGATAATATATCAAACCATCAAGTTTGAATATTAATAATATTCTTAATTTATACAAAACCATAAAAAAATTAATGTATATAATAGGGATAGTCATACTACAAATGATAGTAGTACCGTAGAATCGAAAACTTGGCTTTGAACTTATAAATAGAAACTATAAATTTCTTTAAACATACGGATACGAATGAATTTCGCTAAGCATACTTACGGTATTGAGTTTTGTTAGCGTAGTATTTTTACTACACGAAAGCAAATTGCATGTGTTATAAACCCGAAAAATTAATTAAGGTAATTTCCTATAAGTATATATAACTACGGATGACTTAAATAAGAATATTGTTTAGCTCCGATATTGTAGTGCAGTAAGTAGTAAGTGGATAAAAGTCACATAATATACAACTTCGGTTTGATTTTATGGGGAAGTAACTTCGGAAACAATATTTACCTGAATCACAAATCCAAGGTGGAGTCATTGTTAGGTCCTGCCTTGTGTGAAAAGTTTCACAAAGAATATGAGCTGTGTATATTGTAATAATGGGAAGATTAAAGTGTTGTATTTTAAACAAGAAGGCTTGAACAAGTTATGCTAAGTACCTGTGTAAATGTTAAGTATGTAGCCATAACATTTTGTTGTTTTCCCATTGATTTCAGATGAATAATAATATTGTTACTGATGTAAGCAAAGCTATTTTGGTTTCTTGTCTATGTTGTGCGGGAACAGTGTTTAGACATCGGTTAAGGAAGGTTGAATGATGGTTGCAGGAAGGTGTGATCTTTTGGGTAATCTGAAATCAAGCTGTCAAGCGTCAGTAACTCCGATATATGTGATTACTTGTTACTAATACTATACTATTTATTCATTTTAAAATTCATCAGTCTGAACATGCGACGAATGTTAATTGATGTCCTTACAATGATAAATAAATTTAATATGAAGTAAAGGAAAATTGAATGTAAAACAAATTGTAAAGTTCGATTTCAATTTAGTAAAGCATCTGCTGGACTTATGCTAAAAAATTGGGTTAAATTTGCTAATATTCTCGGTGCGATATGTAATCGGTAATAAGACATGTAATCCTTCACTGAATGCTAATCTTAAGGTTAAATTTGAGTTGACTGACGAATCTACTGCAAGGTTTGCCCGATTGAAAAGACTGTTTCATAGTTAAAATGTAAAGAAGATATAAATTAGCAGTTGAAAATATTACGAGTCACAATGATTTATTCGAATACAAAAGTCTATATAGTTACTTATATGAGTTCAAGAGCTTCGCTCCAGTAATAACTTTTCTTCTCGGAGAGTAAATAAAATTTTGCTATGTGTTGGAAAACAATTTGTCATAGTTCATTGTTCTTTCTTTCATTCATGAAACCTGAAAATTACTATTTTCATATGATTTAATTATTTTAAAATCGTTGCATACAATTCAGCTATCAGCTGTTATTTCATTTCGCAACCATTGTAATCCATTTCACTAAACGATTAGTAATGCACGAGAAATCACGAATAGTTGCTATCACTTTTTCCTTAATTAATTCACTGTTTAAATTGAATCTCTTCCTAAACTCATCAAAAAAAATGTAGGAATAATTATTCCTCTGGTACCAATTAACAATCCTATAATTTCATTTTATGATTTAACCCATATCGCTGTGTTTTCCGCTAATTATTGTCGTAACTACTGTAAAACTCCTATATAGTTGTTTACTATTATTGGAATATTTTTCGATTTAAAAAAATAGTACATTCTCTCCGAAAAATTTTGCCAGAGACGAACCTAAAATAGCATAACCAAAAATTAATTTATGCCATGCCTGGCTCGCTTGAGGTGCTTCTTCTTTCTTTTGCTACCTTTAGCAATACCTTTCCAGGTTCCAGCCAGTTCCCGTCTACTTTAACTTTGCAAGAAGCCGGCATTTTTTCTTAATTAAATTCCATTACCATCCGCGTTTGGTGTCCAAACAATCAACATCTTCCAAACGTAGAGCAATTTTGTCGTGCTTCTGACGCTTAGTGCCTAGTGCTCACTGCTGGCTGAGAGAATGGAGAATTTAGCATAAGTCGGTCGGGTATTTACCTAGCCTTCATAATATACCCAAACCAAAAAAAAGGGGAAGGGAAGGGGCATTCCGAGAAACTGCAACTGTGCAACTGGGCAGATTCGACAGCTCTAAATTATACATGAAAGCATTTCATTTTGATAGCATCTTCCAATTTTCAGTGGTGGTCGTGGGCATTTCATCTATAGGTACTATAACTCTGGTCATTTTGAGTTCCACACCGGTTTCCTTGCATGAAAAAAGTTTTTTTCTGGAGAAATTGCAACGATTGGAACTATTCTTGGTATATAGCTAAAGACCAGAGAGGGCTTCATTCAGATCATGAACACATTCAACAAGCTACCAGTGGAGGTATAGAACTTGACAACATCCAGGCTATAAAGATGAATAACACATATGAACTATGTTTTTATTATGGATGATATAAAAAAAGTAAAATAAGCTGATAAAAAAATAATAATTTCACCTTGAAATAAACAATTTACAGTTAACCAGAAAAATTCTGCATGGACTTGATCTACCATCAAAATTGACAGCAAGACGAGTGTGTTGGTTTTGGAACGTCATACTGGATGAGAAATTCCTTTTCAATGTGCTCTTGACCTCAAATAATTTCAAATACTACAAGCTCCTCTACGACCACGTAGACTCCATGCGGGTCCGGAATCTCAATGTAAACCTTAAAGGAGAGCTGGACAAATATAAGAATGGAGAGTTGAGTGTCGTTGCAAAGAATCCGAAGATCCTGATTTTTGATGCGTCCAGTAAAGGGATCTCCAGAAAAAACATCTCTACTCTATTGACATTAAATCCCAACGTGGAATTTTTGGAATTCAAGAAGAACAGCTTGAGATCCATTCACAAACCCTTATTCGCATCTGGATTAGCTATGCCGAACTTGACAGAATTAAGAGTAAGTCGAAGTAAGAGTAACAAAAATGTTGTACTTTAATTATCTGAACAAACAAATATAAGCTTTGAAATTAAATGCGGGTACTTTGTCCGCATTTTAATTCTTATAAATTAATTCCCTTAATTATTCCGTCTATACAGCTAAGTTTGGGTTACACCTTTCACATGAAAATCGCATCCGGTCTTGGAGAAATTAAAATGCCGAGCTTAAAAATCCTCTCGCTCACTTGCTCCTCAAGTTTTAATTGCATGTGTGCAAACTTGAATTCTCGAGTGTATTTTGACTTTTACCGATTCCTCCGGAATATAACCTCAACGTTGGAGAAGCTTCAGCTGACACACCCAAAAACGCATAAATTGAAGTACGAGCTCTTCCAGAACTTGGACGACTACAAAGAAATCGATGATATTGCTCGGAGTCTGAAGAGTTTAAATCTACGAGAGCTCCAGATTACTTTTGCATCTATAGAGAGCAAGCCCGGATTTGCGTCATTGGGTAGAAATTTTCCCCTTGAACTTTAACATTTTAAATTCTTCTGTATTTTGAAAAAATGATCCCACAACCTTTAATAAAATGCTAATAATTACTTCCAGGTCTGCAATTGTGTTTGGCACAAAGGAGACTGACGAAACTGGAGTTGAAAGTTATAGGCCAGACTATGAGGCCCCGAATGGATGAAATAATCCGTCAAAATGCAGCCACATTGAAGAGTATCAACGTCATGTACACCACATTTAAGATGGACTATAGCCAATTTGATTGTGAAGTCCTTTCCACGTGCCTGAATTTGGAATCCCTGAAGATCCAAAACTTTTATGTCCTCCATCCGGATCAGCTGCCGAGGGGATTAAAAGTTTGGAGTACTTTCGGCTCCTTCATCCAGAACCCGCTGACAGTGATAGCATCAAACCTTACTCAGCTCACCGAATTGGCTTTCTTGCCCTACGAATGGGAAACTTACAACAACGTCAATTTTTTACAAGCTTTTGAGGCTGTGATACATCTGCCGAAGTTAACTCGATTTGAAATATTCACGCCTCATGTGGGCACGGTCCTGGAAGCTTTACTCTGGAGTCACAACCTAATCAAAGTTTTAATACCGAGCACGCTTGACCTTCGCAAGTTCTTCTTGAAGCTTCCTCATAATCAGGGACATCGACAAGACTTCCTCGTACCCACAATAGTCGCTCAAATCAACAAGTAATCCGGGCTCCGTGGAAAAACGCACACCTCCGTGCGACAGCCGATGAGTTCAAGTTTTTGCGTTCTTGTATGTAATACACGTTGCTTCCCAAAGAGCTGAAACGAACTCAGTGATGTGAATGTTCGAGTGAGAAGAGCAATCAACAACAACTATAGTCAATTGGTCGACTGCTACCCAAAGAATGCTTTTGTAGAGTTGCCCGTCTTTTATTCCGTGTTTTAAGTTTCAGCACAGTTATGTCGTGTGATACAAGGCAGTGACTGTAAATAAACAAGGCTATTAACACACCGAAGAACTTGTAACGTCTTTGGATGTTTATTTCGTATCCATATATGTCATTCCATTGATATCAATATCCATGATCCGCATATTATTTACACACTTATTAGTCACACACTCATCTCAAATACATTCTTAATCATAATAATTTAAAGATAATGTTGTACGTACAGTAGAAAGAGGTTTTGCAAAAAATATACATTTTACAGAAGAATAAAAGTAATCTTCATTAAGATAGCCAGCTCAATTAGGATTACTTAAGTTTATATACGGTTGTAAACCATGTCGTGATTTACAATAAATAAATAAGATTGGAATAATACTTTACTCTAGAACATTGGACAAACTCTCTAATGTTCCAATAGTATTCAAGGGGTTCCATAAATTAACATATATGTGCTTATTGTCAACCGCAAACGTTGACAGCTTCTACCGTAAACCGTAAAATGCCCATCGAGCAATAATTTACTGCTCGACTGACATTATTATTTAATAAATCAGGACAATGTAGATACTATACTGCAGTACTATTATTATATAAGTATAGACAAACACTTGATCTTTGGGTTGGGGAGAGCTAATGCAAGTATACCTGGATCCATATAAGATGTAGCTTTAAACTGTAATCATGCTATGAAGTAATTAAAAAGTATATATAGGATTTTGTATAAAGGTAGTAAAGGTAGTCATTCGATGTATACCTGACTGTTCATATAAAATAATCTTAGCTGCTAATTTAATATTATTAATTATTTTCAACGTCAGTTGCATTGGCTGTCTTCCTCCTCACACGTGGGTTAACTTCGGAGCTGTAGTAATAGCGATTTGAGTTTTGGCTTCCAGCTTCTTTCGAAATGGCTTCTGGACTGTAGTAACGATCTTGACGAGCAGATTCTGGGTAGGCTGTAGGGTCGGAGTTAGTTCCAGGAATAATGTATGACTGTTGTGTCGCATAAGCAATTTGCTTTAATAATGCAGCATCCTCGTAGCTGAGCAATGATGATCCTCCGGGAAGCACCCGTTTTTTAAGTGTGTTGTCGGCAGTTTCTTGAGATAGAAGTTGAGTATACACTTCGTCCTCCGGCGGAGAATACTGCAGCTGTGACCCAATTTCACCGGGAAATACTAGTTCTCTTGAACTCTCAATCGTCATCGACGGCGAGGGTACAAAAACTCCTAAAACGGATTTACACAAATTCAATTTAAATAAATTTGTAATAAAAGCATAATGACGCTATACCCACAAGCTGCACACAATATCATATGATAATAAATTCCAAACAATATTTACTCGAAACGGTAATCGGTAACGAAAGCATTCTCCATTCCGTTGGGTGATTCCATACAGGAGCAGCGCAAATTACGGATTTAATATTGGCATCAGGTATTCTCAAAGTTGTGTGCCTTCGGTGGTTATTCACGAAATAAAGGTCATTCACTACATCATCTGCGGATTTAACCAAGTATTAATACATACATCAGTATCAGTTGTATATAGAAAAATCCAGCAAAAACTAATCCGCTATATTCTGGTATTGGTATATTAGTGTAGTTACTTCACAGATAATAAAAGTTTATTCAGCCGCAATGTTTTTTACTATTTTCTATACTATTTTTGTACATATATGTGCATCTTTTATTTACCATCAGCAACGAATTCCAAGTCCCCATTATTTCGTTCGAAAGCCCACCTAACTCCATAGCCGAAGAAGAAACGGGAGGAGTTGCATCTAAATTGAGTTTCGGATCCGGGAAAGAGTTCCTCGCTTGTGGATCGTTCAAGGGTCATTACCTGATCCGCAGACGGTGCTACTAAGAAGCTCATAACTAAAAAAAAATAATAATTAGTTAAATCTCAATCTCCAGATCATTATCCATATGTTAAAGGCATTTTGTTTTCGAAGTTAAATGATTCCAAGTAGTAAAAGTATTCCTAAGATTCCAAGAAGTAAAAGTATTCCTAAGGAGTTAATTCCAAGAAGTAAAAGTACTCCTAAGTATTACTTCCAAGTATCAAAGTAATCCCATCAAAAAGTAAAAATTACATAAATTGCCCCGGTTGAGTTGAAACGGTTGATAGATCATTGATGAAGTTATAGAGTCCTGACACAAGAACAAGCCCATGTCTCCATTGGGATCGTCCCGCAAGGAGTGACCAGTGCACCCCGGAGGGTCTAGTCCCATGTATTTGTTGAAGTAGCCCGCTTCCACCCCAGTGTGTTCACGAGCTTCACATTGACCTTCCCGAAAGCACGCACTCTTGATTTCACAGTCCACAATGGAAGTACACCCTGCAAAGGTCAATTTTGGGGCAACTGCAGATCGGCTACAACAAAGCATTCTGTGGTAGCGATTGTCATAGGCAAATTCAATAGCTTCCTGCTGGACCCCGTAGAGATCTGGTTCCCCAAAGGCCACCGTTTGCCTCTTTTTCCTATTCTCATACCTGCCATCCCCTGAAAAGAAACAATGATAGACGTGCCTTTCAGAATTCCGTCATGGGTAAATACAAATAAAATAATATTATTATCGAGGAAATACAATAGAGTATAGAAGTGTGTAAAAAGGAGCATTTTTGTATAACTCAAGTATACCTTTAGGAAGGACATGAATTCTGACACGTCGCTTGCTGCTGTCGGCAATGCATAAATATTTTCCCATGGGATCTTGCAAAGCCTTTCGTTGGATTTTAAAACCCTTCCTGGGATTGTAGGTAATGGAGGAATTCGTCTCGATTCTCTTGTATACACCCTGCAATTAATCAAACAGAGACCAAGTGAATCATGTAATAATAAGACTTCTCTCAAGGCATTTTACATTATTGCAAAAGTACATACAGCAACACACAATGCAATTCATTATGAACGGTTGAAATAAACTTGTCCAATTCCGTACATAATAGTTCTCAGAAGTATAATATGTACATGTCTGCTCACGCCAAATCAATGACACAGTCGATTAAATTTTGTAAAAAAAGTAATTAATTTAGACACGAATGTTATACTTTTAAAGTAAATTGAACCAATTGTTTCAAATATACTTGGCCTTGTGGTTTCAAAGGTAGCCCCAATAGATAAAGAAATTACACTTCACTAACTAATTTTTGTCCAACTAAAATTACAAAAATAAATAATTATTGTTGTACATGCTTAAACATAGTTATACTTATAGTAGTAGAGTTAGTTAAGTAGCCAAAAGTCTCAAATTTAACAAATCTTGGTTACTAAACCCCTCATTGCTTCGTAATTGCAAATCATTTTTCCGCATCAAGATCGTGATTCATACATAAAAACATGTTCTCAAGCTCACGCAGCTATTTGTATACAGAGATATTTCCTCGTACAAACTTTTACAGTTTATACAATATTTTTACTCGCTACAATTTTTACACTTGCATTTTTATTTATTATGCATTTTACAGACATATACATATATGCTTAAGGCCTCATGTGCGGGGGAACAGCCGCAACAATGCACAGGTACTTGCTAAAGTACATGCACACAACAATAATATAAAAGGAACGTGCTCAGGATTTTGGATTTTGACAACAATTAGAAAAGATCCTGTATCCTATATATTATGACTTTCGTTTTTTTAATATTATCCAATATTTATTTGGCATTTGACGTGAGCTTCACCTGTAAAGAGCATACTATGTATATGTATGGTGAATGATATGTGTACATGTATATTCCTATAGAAAAGCATTAAATTAGGAAATGGTCAAATTGCACAAAGAGACACAGGAGTAATAAGATGGAATAAATTTTTGTTACGTAGACAGAAATAGTAGTAAATAATATTTAGAGCAACAAAAAGCACTCGTGCAACTTATTTTTGCAAACTTGATTTCATTTTCAACCAGTAATTATTATTAAACTTACTGAGTTGAGTTAATAAGCACTCGCCAACGTCCGCTGATCTAATATAAATTCGCTCCTATCCTATATCCTTAACCAAGAAACAACTGTGTTTATTGCTTCAGGCAACAAGTCATCAATCACAACAGTAATAATAGTAAAAGTGAGCATGAGACCATTCTTTGCGTAAGATTATTGTCAGTATTTTCTCATCGCTTGCAGTCGCAAAACCTTATTGATGCTTATTTGTAGTAAGTTAAGTAATTTGTAATTTGTAACGAAAGTTGTTTAAAGCATCGGAAACATAAGGGCATTGTGAGACTTCAAGAGCTGACCAACTGATTGATAGTTCTGTTCTTGTTTGTTCCATGTATAGATACACGTGTTTTGAAGCTTTATTAAACTTGTTCGACTATCACCAAAGCTTGTAAAACTGTTGCTTTTGATATTATTTGTATATAGTAAGTATACCGGATTGTATTAGTGAAGTATCCCAATCTGTTTTGGGAAGTTGTAACGAAAGTTGAGATTAGTCCCAATCAGAAGCAACTGCTTTCAGAGAACTGAATAGTTTTGTATAGTTTAGTATTAAGTTTTTTTTAGTATCTTGTTGGGGTAATATGTACAGAGAAGGGGATAATTTTAACAACGAAATACTTGATGGATCAAAAGTGTTTAATAGTTACCTTACGATTTCCTTTGTACAAGTTAACCTGGGCTGTTGGGTCGGACACGCTGCATGGCAAAATTATTTGATCCTTGTACGGTGCAATTTGGACTGATTTGTCGGCTGTTGACACGAGGATGTTAGAACCTATCAACATCAAAGAAAATATGAGATATTATATACAGGAGTCAAGTTATTATAATGCTTGTTACAATTACTAAATTATAGTTATCCTGGCAAAATTATTTTATTCAATGGATTATTCTCCTCAATTGCTTAATATACATATAGAGAACGAGAGCAAAGTATATTATAATATTTTTCTACAGAGAATAAAATACATACTAAGTAATCTAAAATAACTAAATAAGCCATCGCTTCCATACCTTATTTACACTTAATCGCTCCGTGTAAATTGCATTGCATTATACACTTACAAGTTGTGGTTGGAAATCTTATTACAGTATGTACTTAAATAAAAATATGTATTTGTAGTTTTTGTATTTTAGTTTTTTAATACGTAATATTAAATACATAATTTCATATCCTTCAAGGGTCACGACTAACTCTTAGATCTCTACTGTCAAACAGCCTCTACAATATAAGATTATTTTTCTTTTCTTGATTAAAGTAATTTTTTCAGTGATATAAACAGCAATAATATTTAACGACAGATATAAATTCCACATCAAAAAGGTCTTGACAGACGTCAGATTCGCCGAGATCTGAAGGGCGATAGGCGTATAGGAAAGGCATTAAAAGCATTATTATTCCAATTTGAGTATTCGGTACGCAAAACGCTAAAAGCATGTATATACGACTGAGGTATCGGGTAAAAAATATTATTTATTCTCTTCATTGCAATTCTCAATTCCAATCTCGCCATAAGCATTTCATCAACTTCTGTCATTCTCATATGCGTTTTAGGTATATGTTTATATAAACTTATGTATTTACCTACTACTTGTAGTAGGTAAAGACATAAGTAAATACGTAGAAATCAAATTATAATATCGGCTCCACTCCACCAAATCATATGTCATACCCCCTTTGGAAATGTACCTGGCCGCAATGCCTTCAGGGTCACTTCGGTGACGTGACATGAGCATTTCGATTTAACTTTCCTTGCAGCCTGCCGTAAATTTCACTATACACATATGTATGTACATTATGTGTACAGGAAAGCAATTACAACCTGACCGTCCGAAAGGAACAATCAGTCTGTTCGTTCCGCTGTGACTAATCGGTATCTAAATATGGTGCCTACATGACCTAATATTATACATAAAAATATATCATGTGGTCTAGTGGTCTAGAGTGGCTATACTTTATTATGTAAATTATCATAATTGATACGAATGAACCTCGTTTTTGGTCAATCATGATTTCATGATCAGATCAGAAATGCACAAATCCCCATTTTGATTGGAATATTGCGCCTTTTTTGCAGCGAGGTTATTTATATTTAAGTACCTACAGTATAGATATAGTATGAATATATATAGTATGTAATTATATATATAGTATGTATATAGTATGTACAGAGCCTTCTATACACCATGAGTATAGATGCTGAAGTTTTTATTGTGATTATGAAATGCGTGGGCGATGGAATATTATTGCAAATTACAATTTACAAATATTTATTTTGCTTATTAACTCTCTCATATAAATGTCAATGGGACGGCGGAAGTATATAGGAATGTTTTTTTATCCTTTTGTGTACACTTTCATTTGGTTTAAAGAGATTTGGTGTAGAGGAATGATTACTACACTACTACGTATCAGTTCAACTGTCTTAGTAATTGATTTGAATTAGTCTCCACAATGGAATCATATTATTAAAAATCCTGCTGCACCTGGTACGTGTAAAAGCTTTCGAAGTGAATTAAAATGGGAGCACTTATGTTCCGAGGGTGAAATGAAGTGATCTGTTGTGTCTACACAATCGACACACATACATGCATATAATGTTAATCATGTTAATGGCAGTTGGCGAAACTGTGTAAATTGTAAGATTTTCGATGTATTGTAACATAACTACATGAGGATTTCATTGAATTTTAAGTTTGAGAATCAGATTAAAACAAAAACTATAATAATTAAAAAAATCGAAATATAGACCGAGTAGTATACGCATCAACAGGATTATTAGCAATTCCGACTTTAATGTTTGGAGTACTAATGGTTAATTGCATGTAACGTAGGTGTTGAAAGTGCAAATTGGTATTAATCATAATGATTATTGCAGTTGTTAATGTCAAGAACGCTACACATTTTTATGCTCCTAATTTCCTAACCTTCTCAACGAGATTTTTAATTCCTATACGCTTATCCTTATTAAATGTAGAGTATATGCTGTAGTTTAGAGAGAAACATAAGCTTTCAAAGTTGGGGTGATCATATATAATTCCATTACATTCAACCATACCAAGAAGCAATCTATACATGGGAATTGGTATAATCACCAACTACTATAGTAGAGCGACTTTTTGGTGGAATGGTCAAGTGTGGAACACAAAAGTACAGCTCAAAAGAATTGTAATATGGTTGTTGAACGTGTAAAAGTAATAATTTACAAGGTTGATGGAGAATTCTGATCGTGCACTCTAATTACTTTGAGACCAGTCCTGCATTTTTGTCACAGTTTCAAAACTTGTACAGACGTGTTTTATCGCTAAAGACAAACTATATTTTATGCATAGAGGCTATACAATCCTACACATTATTGTTTATATATACATAAATATACATTCATACAAAATACAAAGCGATTTAAGGATTAAAATTTAGGAATCACGCTCTTCAATGAAAACGAACAGCTCTTGATTTTGTTGCGGTTATGGTTTATGGTTTGAATATATATTTACTAATAGTTAGTATTATTTCGAAAAAAGTTGCATATTATAATAATTTGTAATATGTGAGCAGTGACCATGCAATTTCATTGCAGACAGACAGTCTTCTCCACAATCTTGTTTCTCAATTAAATTTATGATATTCTGATTCTACAGAGCTTCAAAAGAGTATGATGATTACTTTTTCATTGTCAGCAATTCGCTTATAAAACTTATTGCGGTGAGGAACAAGCCTGACAGATTTTGTCATTTTCATCATTTTGACAGATTTTTTATCATTCAACAGATTTTTTTCATAATTGTGACTTTGTGACAGTTTTTACGCAAAAAAATCGAAAAAATATATTCAGAAATGGTATTTGGTTTATTTTTTAAATAAAAATAAAATAATAATAAAAATTAATAATTAAATTAAAATTATTTAATTATTTAAAAAAAATAATTTGCCTATATAGAACAATTGAATGAAAAAAATGAATTCAATGAAAAATTCATATTCGAAGTAAAAAAAAATTATTTAAAATCTTACCAGGAACGTAAAGATGAAAGTAGACCGAAGTCTTCTGATTTTGAGCTTCAATGCCCCGACAAACATACCGACCGGAATTTCGTTCCTCCAAGGCAAACATGATCATGGCTGCTTGATATCTGTAGGTGGAGGTGTCGTAGAAGTTTGTAAAGATTCTTCCTACATCCGCGGTCATGATTGGGGCCTGAAATTAATCCAATAATTTAATTTTCATAATATACTCCGGAAGTAATTTTCTTGAAGGAACAATGAATCGTTACGAAGAAAGACATTATTATTATTATTATAAATTTACATCGCAATACTGATGATGATTATATTTATGCACCTATATACCTTTCATCCACGTCGTCCTTATACACCAATTATACAATTGCATATAGGTATACCTATATGGCTATGAGTATCGCTATATATTCGTCATTAATGCTCTAATTTCAACAATAACATAAAATATAAACGAATTTCACGTCATTACAATTTGATAATTTGACTCTCATAACCCCTGCAAACTTCTTGCAATTTCCAAGAAATGCGTTACACATTTATTTTGTTTACCATTTTTCTACTTGTGCGCTTGCAGTCCTCTCGCGTAAAAGGAATATCCGCCGCATACTTACTTTCATTCAGAAAATTCCTTTGGGAAATACTTTAAATCTAGTGTATAGATACTACATATATATTTAATAGGATGTAATTTGCAAAAAAACGTGTGAGCAATCAGCGCATTCTTTTTTGTATTTATATTATTATGGTTGTTTTTATAAAAATATAAAATACATGTATGTATTATACAAATGCAGCGATTTGCGGTGTAAAAAGCAAATTATCCACCTGTTTCGAATTAATTAGACGTTTGGTTCAGCAAGTCCAAGTTGTTGGGGCAAAGTGAGCCTACTCGCGTATATGGGATTTACCAATTCATTTTTGCTTATCTCTAATTTTTATCTCCTTTAAGTCTCTTAATAGATTGAACTGCCGATTGCTGATTCTCATGTGGAAATATAATAAATAATAATTGGATTTGCGTAAGTAAGTAAATCAGTATGAATTTACAAAGTTAGTATGAATATTCTTTTTGAAGATAGACTTTGTATTCCCCTTTTCTGTGGGTCATGGATATATAAATTGTCTGATAAATAAATTTCATAAATATTTACTTTGCTTTTTATGTGCTTACCATACCAGTAAAATGTCCTTTAACTAAATTATTTTTAGGATGTTCCATTATAGGTCGTAACATTATGAATATAAAATTAATTACTGAATTTTTTATTTTTATCAAAAAATATCTTATGGAACTAATGATCTGTTTTCAAGCTTAAAACAAGCTATAATGAAGTAATGCTATAGTATATGAAGTAATATTTTAGATGACCCTTCTATTCCTATACAGCTTTTATGAGATATTATTACTTGATTATAAACTAAAGTTCACCAAAATGGCAAAAGCACTAATGAACAGTAATGCAATTTATGAATGAATGTATATGTAAGTACATAGTAGTACTAATTTAATACTGCACGAATTTCCTGCCCTGACAAAATTATTAATTTACTTTATTTTATACAGTAAAATAAAATAAATGAGAAAATTATAGAAATTATTTTGTCATTTGTGGCTATTTAAGCCTTAATTATATGGCTGTAGGTTAAACATTAAACATCACGATAATGCATTTTTGCCGGCTGATTAATGCTTTTTGTATTTAACAAATTTAACAACATGATGCATTATTTTTTTTGCAACTCAATTTAATACTCATTTTCCAAAGCTAAATTCATATCCATTTTTTGTTCGTTTGCAATAAATGGGATTAATTTGTGAAAATGATAATTTTATACTAGATTTGGGAAAGGAAATGCATTGGACTACTGTTGCAAAAACATTAATAATTTCAATATATTGGCCAAAAAAGTAGGTTCAATAATGTATTGTGAAAAATATTTAATAATTAGTTGTATATGTATCTAAAAAAGAATAATAATAATCTTATAATCTAAATTGTATTAATTAAATAAATGTAATTAAAATATTTAGATGGCTCACCCCTTCCCCAATATAAGCCCATTGGATCGGGAACGTCGCATTGCACTCAAACATGTAAGCTTGGAAATATGCGGGTTCCTTGGTAAGCACCACGTCCGTATTCGGTGTATCGGTGATATCGAGGAGGGGACCGCGCTCGAAACTGAATAAATAAATTCTGGCAGTGGGCAATATCGGGTCAATTGGGGCTTCAGTGGCACGGGCAAAATCCACGGAGGTATTTAAAATGACAATCAATAAAAGGCTTGCAGCGCTTCTGTACCATTTCCAGGAATGGCAAGATTTTAAACTTGGGGTAAGGTAGCACTCGGATGGAGCAATTCGGACCATATTTGCTCAAATAAAATATAATGTACTAAATTTAAAAAAATAAAACTGTTTACTAAAGTCTTTTGTATAAAGTTATTCAAAGTCTTCTTCAAGTATTGAGTTCGGAGAATAATTTATTATTCCTTTACTTCCTTATTTTATTTTAAGAAATAATTCTTTTTTACAACACAATATCACAGGGTGGGTATCACAAAATATTTAAATTTAAATATTTATATTATTTCTATATTTGAGGAGCTCCCAATTATGAGTGACCAACTGGGCTGTTAACTGAAGCAAGACTAAGCTAAATCAGAGAGAGATCGCTGCTGAAATTGCAAAGAGCTCCTTCCCTTTTTCTTAAGTTAAGACTGCCATATGTATATAAGAGCATGGGAGGACGTGGGCTACTCGATCCGCACTCGCATTGTTGTAAAAGTATTAACACATGAGACACATACATGTGTGAGGTACAACAATTTAACTCTTTTTTTGTGTCTTTGCTCAAAAAAACCTAACATATATATGCCCCTGCTGTTGTTTATGTTTTGAAGGAGCAAACCAGCTTCAGGTTCCTGATCAAGTATGCCCCGTTAAAGAGGTCGATGGTCTTCTATGCAGTGAGTAAAATTGGAATTTGAGTGAAGACAAAACTTATTAGTTTTATTTAATTTAATCCACGGAAACTTCCAGTTTTAAACATCCTAGTTTTCACTCGGACGTCTTCTGAATCATGTTTATGATAATCTCTTGACTATTACAGGTTATAGTACTTCCATACAGCGTAATTTCCATAATTTCTAGAATGAACTCCTGACTATATGGTGAGCTTCTCATTAGCTCAGGTGGACAGGTATTATGATCCGGTGCATTAACAAGTAATCACTTAAGAGAGTATCATTTACTTTTTTGAGCCTGTTTCGTGAGATTGGGGGAATAATACTGGGAAGCGTTTTAAGTCGAGATCAGGATAAACAAAAGCTTTGATGTTATCAATATTAAGACTATTGGTTACATTTTAATGAAAGTTGTTCTACCGGCATGTCGGGTCTTTAAGTCGAATTTGTTCTGCTTATCAACTGTCCGTAAGTCACAGAATCGTGGATACATGTGTCCTTGCGCTGTCCTCACTAATAGCAATTAATCTAGAAATAACTCCATGGGTCCCAATACTCACCACAATGTAGGTTCCTCAAGTCATAAAATAATACCAGTTTTAACATTTTATTACTTTCGTTCGACAGAGTCGTCACCGATTCAATTTTTGGATTAGACGTGACATTATTTGGGCAAGATTCCATTTATATTCCCACTTCTCCAAGTGTTACATTCGCATTTGACTCCTCATCCTTTGTATAGTCCTTATATACAGTTTATAAGTACAGTATCAGGTTTTTCATTAACCGATAGCAGCCTACTTGGTCGGTAACACTTTTCCATTATTTACACTCTCGGTCTTGTCTTGGCTTAAATACGCTTAAAATCTCCTCAAAGTAAACAAAGTTGTTTTCCCTTTTAACGATCTTCTTTTTGCTTTTGCTCCAAACACAAAACACAACTATATACTACTGACGTATATTACTACCCTTGCCCTAACTAATTGTATTACTTATCTTGCTGCTATTGTAGTCTCTTCAGATGCATGGGAAGGCGCTGTATACAGTATTACCATATGTACATAAGTACTTAATGTACCTGCGAGGAGTCTCAAACTGGTGATGCAAGGAAGTCGTCATTTACGTTTACGTTCATTTATTTTATTATATTACTCTTACGCTTATTCGCCATGCTAAATTCACATTTAGGCTTCTGTCGAGCGTGAATAGCAAGAGCAGAAAGTTATTAATTAAACTCGGTTTATTAATTAAGCTCTTCCGTTCTTTTACGATCCACTCTACGTCATTATTTTCTTCCCTGCACTTCCGACAGTAATGAAAGTAAACTTCTTTTATGTTCAAATTACATTTTATGAATCTGCATGTAAAATGTTTGTTATTATTATAACATTATAAAAGTATCTAATGCATATGTATCTCTGACATGATAAGTTCTAATTGTAAGTATCTCTGGCTTTATATAGTCCCAGTATCTTTGACATCAAATGTTCTAATAAGTATCTTTGACATTATGTTTTAACTATCTCTTATATTATAAGTTCTAAGTAGCTGTGATGTTATGTCTTCTAAGTATCTCTGGCATTAGGTTGGAAGTATCTCCGACATAAGAATCTAAGTATCTTCCATATATGCATTAAAAAGTTCTTGTAAAAATCTCACAGTGAGTTGTTTTCATGTAACATCAAGTTCTATTTTTTCCTTCTATTTTATCTCATATCATGTTCGGTGTATGTATACAAAATCATCAATACAGGTAAAGTATATAAGTATTTAAGCTCAAAATACAAGGTGTTTAAAAAGAACTGAACAAAACCAAATGCAATTACCACAGAAGAGGTCCTGCAATATGTTTTTTGTAGTTTAAGTTAGAAGTAAGTTTCCATTATGCACCTTCCTCAATATCAGAAATGACTGAATCAGCGAGAATCGCTCGGTTCACCTGTATACGTGATTTATCATATCCGTCATGACGATCCATTTAACGTGTTACATATTAATATAACGAATTTTACAACAATACCCATGGCGTGACTTCTTGACGTTGACGATAACAAGATTATGAAATAAGATACATATAGATTATTCATACAAAACAATTTTATTCTACTTGAACGACACTCAAATGATTTGCAAAAGCTTTTAAAGCGTTTCGGAAGAGTTAAAAACTAATTCGTTCAAGCTTCTCATTCTTATTATTATTACACAGGATCTTTATCCGTGCGTGCTACTCCTTCAGGATACATGTTATATGTTATACCAAGCCGGTTTCTGTCAGATTCAGAAAATTATTCATTGTTGTGTGTGCAGTTATATGAGGTGTCAAAACTTATTTGTTACTAAAACAGCAGTTTGTGTGTGTAGTGTTTAGGGTGCGTTTATTTTGAAAATGCACCTAATATTCGTACGTGGTTATTATACGATCATCTCTCCTCTTCTGGTAAACGTGTTGGTGTTGCATTGTAATAGATTTCGAGTAATAAGTGACTGTACTAATAATTTTGATATCCCAGGTAGAACCACTTAAAACATTTCTTCAGATTCTGACACATTACACGGAAAAGGTTGTTAAAAGATTGAGTATCCATGTACGACACTCACACTTATCGTTTAGCAAAGAAGATTAATAGATGGATGTGAGGAGGTACATAAACGGCATACACACAATGTACAGGACAGTGTGTCAGGAAAATAGAAAAATTGCATTAATAAATATAGTGTATAGATAGTTACTCAAATATTGAAATAATTTACAAAATTATTATTCTGTTAAAATTAAAGTATGTATAAATGCATTTTATATAGCATTTTTATAAATAATTATATAATGTAAAATTTAGTAGTATAGTAATGAAACTGTTTGTTATGAAACTGCAAGTTACAAGCTAGGATTGCCTTCCATGCATATACTCCACATATTTTAAGTGTAAATATACTTGCTACTTATCTGTACTTACATAGTAATTGACTGTTGAAGATTCGGCATCAAGCTTTCGTTAATTTTATGTTACTTATACTTTACTTTATATTTTAGTACCTTCATCAGTATAACATTGCATTAAATTATGACTGTAGGATGTGGGAGAGAATGCACTTATCGTTAGGTATATAGTAATTCACTATCACACTTTTTGAGGACTGTCAGGCTCTACAATGCAACACTTATATTATACTATTTTCGACAGCTAGTAATTATCCCAAACCCCGTGTGGTCCTGCTCTTTCAAATGGTTAGCGATGTTAGTAACGAATATACACGACATTTTACATTGACTTTCTGCATTTACCACAACCTGACTAACTTTTATACTACCTATCATGAAAAGGACTTTATTTATTGTCATCCGTTATGACACTTGGAATTTGTAGCAATAACTCCTGCAAATTTCTTTTGGTCTCAAGTTATTAATTACTATCTGGGAAGATGCGAAAGTTTTTTTAAAATTACTGTGAGCATAGCGATAGGTTCAACCAGATTATCTTGGAGGGAATAACAATAGGAAAGGATTTTGGAAGAACGTTTTTTCACAAAATTTATGGTCGTAGAGGCTTTTTGTAATGGAATTGTTTCTTGTATTTATATTAAATATATAATAATAGGTATGCCTATGTGTAATCAAGTATGTAGACATTTAATAATACATGTTATATTAATAAAAAATACAGATTTCATTACAGTTATAGCTTATTGTTGTATACTGTATTTGCTATATGTTAATAATGTTAAAATATCTTTTAATATTGTCGTACACTAAGTTATACTCTGAGCCTCGTTAAATAAATTTATGCCACTAAAATTTTTAAACCTTCGATCATGTGAACTAACATTAAGTATGCCCTGTGCTGTTGAAAAGCCTATAGTTTGTGCAATACAGTTGGATTTTTTGCATTATTAGAAAGTATTTTGTCACGTATGTACTTACATTGTAGTCATTTCCTTCCATTATAAACGAATCGACCAAGTGACCGACTGTGTCTCGATATCAGTAGCTTAATGTGATGGAAGGAAAATGGAAAAAAAGGAATAATTGCTACTTCATCCGCATTAATGTCAAGTTTTCCGATTAGAAATGAAATTATTATATGCGTTGCAGACGATAAAAGTCAAAGTGCGAGGGACTCACGAGATCACACGCCTGAATCAAATAAGCATGTCGAACTTCTTCAAAGCATTTGTATGAGCTTTGGGCGGCATTACCAATAAATGTACAAAAAGTATTAATTGACGTATATATTGAAGTGTTTCTGCCAATAAACTTTCACTGAATATTGAATTCACCACTGGAAGTGACTTAATTTCAATATTCTAGTTTGTATATGATTTATCGCTTAAGTTTGCGCATAGCTAAATCGCAATTTTCGATGGAATATCAATTCTAATCGTTTTAATATATATAGTTAAATGTAAGTATGATTTTCAACTCGTCGTTTTCTAACCTACTCAACTGCACGTACGAATGTGAGATCCAGTGTGAAAACCGGCCTTAAAGCATCCTTAAAGTTCTCTTTAAAAAAGTTGTCTTATCTGTATGTATATAGGTATAACATTGGTTTTTCTCTCATTCGTCTTTCAAAATGAAAGACAACAGTTGAGGTTTTAGTTCTTTTGCCATTTTTGCCAATTGCCAAAAGCTTGCCCTTCAACTTCCTCACAGCCGCAAAGATTCTTCGTCTTCAAAACAATGCAAAGAAAATCAATGCCGCCACTGCTGGGTGACCACGGATTCATACCAAGATAACTGTTCACTTATAAAATTCGTTTACAATAACTTGAAGTTTATGACTTCATTAAGTTTAAACAGCAGACATTTAAGCAGCAAATATTTACATTTAAGGTAAAGCGTTGTTGTTGGCAAGTTATGACCTAATGCAATATTTTTGTATTAAAAATTATTATGTATACCGGATTAAATCAATGACATATTTTTGTGCCCGTAAGCCAGGCTTACTTATTTGAGCTTGAATAAGTTTCCCCATATACTTAACTGAGCTTGAATACGTTTCCTCGTATACTTAAATGAGCTCGAATAAGTTTCCTCATTTACTTAAATGAGCTTCAATAAGTTTCTTCATATACTTAACTGAGTTTGACTAAGTCTGCCTGCGTACTTATTTGAGCTTGTTGAATAAGTCCATTTAAATACAAATATTTATTAACAGCAGCGAACGCATGTTGGGAATGTTGGGATATATGAGATTATGCGTGAACTTGTATTGGATTGTATGCTAATATGTATGTGATAACAAAAGAAATAGTTTACTTTATTGTCTTATGAGCAGAAACTTGAACAAAGCACGATGCGTTTCGGGATTTCATTAGCCCCGTTTCTATTGCACGCATTTGTTTTCCACTTTGAAAGCGAAACCTGTTTGAGACTGGCAAGTTATTGGTTTAGTTTAGCGGTTGCAGATGCACAAATTAGTCATCATGTAAGCTTTAGATGTAGGTAAAATGCTACTTTTTACACATGTAAGTGCATTTGCTTGTAAGGCACATCTTAAAAGCAACCGCATAAAGTACATCTCTAATTTAATGACGAGTCATGTCATGAGATCTGCCATGAAGTTGAAAAAAATTGTGCGTGTGTTTAATAAATTTTGGTTTATTAAAAATTAAAACTAGGACTGAAAGAACTTTGATTATGCTTGTTGAGAATCAAATGGTTTTCCTTTTATACTTGCACATGTGTATATTATGCTAAATTTAAAACTATGTTGAGACTTGAGACTGAATTTAGCACATGCACATTTTAATTCTGTATTTTTATTGTATTTTCTTTGTGCTTCTACACTACATACATATCGTATATAAGTAACGTTTCCATGAATTCTACTTTACACTAGAAACCTCTTTCTTTCGATATAATCATTTTAATAAGGTTATGCTTATGCGAATTGCTAATCTTTAGAATCTGAAGTTTAAATGATCGCTTTACTAAACCCGAATGCATGTGGTGGTTATGGGTCGTTCTGTTTCTATATTGGCTTTATTACGATCGATTTACTTATTGTCATCAAAGGAATTAAATTATTATTGGTTTATGTTGATACGTACGTGTACAATAGGCTAATTTATTGGAAAAATTGTTTCAAATAGTCAGAATTGAAAAACCGATGAAACAATTATTCAGGCAATCCAACCAAGCCCTATTAATTGGGTTCTGGAAATATATGTAGGCAGTTGGACTCCATTATGAGAATTATTTATTTTTTGTGTTAATCCAAAAATACGACGGGGTAATATCACCAAACGAGTAAACGCAGAATCATTGGCGTGGTTATAGATGAGTTTTAAAACTTTGACGATGGACAGTGGACATCCGAGGCTCAAAAAGTAGGCATTTCCAAGCGATTTGGAGGAGATGCTAAACAAAGTTTATTATTGATTGGTGCAGCGTGACTGCCTAACTCCAAACGCTAATTTAATTTTTTTTAAATACAATGTATAGCATCTTCAACAAATGAAGCTAAACGAAACTAAAGAGAGTACTTGTTTCAGAATATAAAAGTCTGGCCGGTATGACAAAATGGCATCTCCCACTAATCTTGTGGTATAATATATATGTATTAATATATATAGTATTAATTAAATATTAATTAAAATATCTATTTTGAACTGATTTACTACATTACTGTGGGCATTTATTTAAAATGTAGAAGCTGCTGCTGTTTTAGGGACATCGCCGTCATGACGACGATGGCTTCAATACTAGTCACCACACTTTTGATCTCTGATTACTTTACCATCATCACATCTCACATCTTCTGCTGACAGAACAGAAGAGTATATTTAATGTTCCAAAATTCAATAGGTAAATCTGTAATCTAGGCGATAATCAAAAGAATCTAAGAATAGGATCACCACACCACGAGATTCACTTAACATCAATCCTAGTAATTACACCCAGTTTTAAGCTCCAAGTGCTGAATACAGTTAAAACACTTCGTCAGATTATATTACCTTCAGTATTAATTTAAGCATCTACAACCGAAATTACTGATGAAATTTTAAAATTTATTATAATTCAAATTCAAATACGACGTATATTGCCACGAAAATTAATAACCACATCCAAGTTCCAATCCAACTTAAGAAATCATTAATTATGAAGACCACTAGATCTAAATATAGGAAAATAAGGTGAAATTGTGGATAACCGTGGAAAGATAGGCATACCCAATGCCCAAACAAGACGGAATGGCGTTTGAACCAGTGATTCTCAACGTGTATGACATGGTACAATTCAAAAACTATTTATAATTCCGATGCATGTTCAGAATTTACAAAGAATCAGAGAAGAGTTTATATTGTGGTGGATGTGACCTTGACTTGTGTGATTGAAAAATTTTAATTAAAAACACAGTCCCATAATATAATTCGTTTTGGTTTGTTGTAGATCCCTGTAAATGACTACGCGAAGTTATTCGGTTTCGGAGTCTTCCATACTGGCGTGGAAGTTTATGGTAATGAATATGCGTACGGCGGACATTTATCAGCTTTCACCGGGATCTACGATATGCATCCCAAAGATTCCCTAGTGTTAGGAGAAGACTTTAAATTTAGGTGAGTTATTCTGATTTATTGATTCTGACTTCTAGGTGATTTATGAGTATTCTATTTCGATTTCCTTCCTCTAACTAAATCGTTAAGAATTTTTTAAAACTTCTAAACAATACCAGAATTGTAATTATAAGATAATTAGTCGAACAAATTTCGATAAATTTTAAATGACAGACAGTCGATAATCCTAGGATATACACCACTAAGGAAAGAAGAAGTTCAGCAACTGGTCTCCCATCTAGGTGTGGAATACAGTGGTAACAGATACTCAATCGTTTCGAAAAACTGCAATCACTTCACCAAAGAATTTTGTTTAGTGAGTTCAGTGTGACAGAATGTCCTTTCCTTAAACTAGACTTTCCATGGATGACCCTTAAGTATAAAATTGAGGGTTAGCAAAATAAATACAAAATCAGAACAGCAATATGTATAATGATGATAAATCCCTTCCAGATGCTTTGTGGGAAAACAATACCTCGCTGGGTCAACCGACTGGCAGATGGCGTTAGTCACGTCCCATTTTTACGGAATTTAGTGGAAAGAAGCATGGGGATCCCAACGATGATATCACAATGCTGCGGTAGCGGTATGATCGATCCCGTTGACCCGACCTTATCTCAGGAGAATGCCAAAAAAATCGAGGAAAGCTGGTCGGTGACCTCTTCGGATGCTTCAAATGAGAATATGCTGTCCAGTTCCAATAGCTTTATCAAAACTACAAGTGTTTGAAGTTTTTATGGAGAATAAATGTTTTTCTGGACTTATTTGTAAAAAGAATTATTTTTTAAGACATTGCATCGATGTACACCTGATGACATTTAGACAATAATGAGAAGGTATTTAAGGATATGATCACAAAAGTGTGTGTTTTCTTATTACGTTCACATAATATACTTCGGGTTTCCTTTATTCCGGAGTTATTTCCGGAACTTCATTGTTTATTTTCTATTTTTTAATTATCAAGTTTATTAATATCCAAGGACAGCAACGTTATTATTAAGATGATCTGTCTACTGGTGGATAGAATCTCCGCTGGCTTGCAACGTACCTCGTGAATTCATCATTGAATGCCCCGAATTTACATTATTGGGTTGTGCCTGTACGACCACAACTTGTGTCTTTTGCGGGTCATCGTCTTCGCAACACTTATTCAGTACATTGCAACAGACCATTAGGAAAATCAAAAGAGCGGTGACGAGATCGTAGGCAGCAATGACAAATAAAGCGCCGGTAGTGACCTGACCCCATATTGGTATCTCGTTTGAATAGTACTTTCCACTCTCACATTTGCTAACTCCGTCTCCTTTCGGTTCCGGACTAGTAAACAAATTCATCACAAAGCCAGCAAACCAGAGAAGACCGAGGATACCATGTGTTATTGTGTAGAATAGCCGGTTCCTCTTACAACACTATGCAAGACATAAATGTTTTAAAAAAACATTAGTTACCATGTTAAAATTGCATTTAAAAATGTTTCCCATACACTGATGAGCTGAAAAGAATCCCAAAAATAAATTACCGCTATGTGAAGAGATGAAGCAACTATTTGGAGGATTCCTAGAACAATCGCACATGCCGGAACAATGAGTCGAAACAGAAGTGCCCGGCATTCATATTTAAATTCCTTCAAATCCTCTGTATTCTTGCCCTCGCCCTCACACACCGACTGATAAGCTTCGTACCGCGTGCCGTTGCGAGTTAGCATTTTTCCTGTAGTTGAAGGTAAAGGTATATCCGCACGATCATTCGTGTCGTCTTGTTTTGGTTTCGTGACTAACGGAAAGTAAACTATCCCAATAATCACCATCCCGATAGCAAGTATCTACACATAAAAATGATAAATATTAATAAATAATGCAAGTAACCGAAAATTCTACACAGCTAAGTATAGACTCCAATCAGTATTTTTGATCACATGATCGTATAGCTTGAATCTGGAATAGTATAGGATATTGTTATTGTTAAATGTACAAATCAATGGCTGTTCAGAATAATGCAATAATTACACTACAAGAAGTTGAAGAAGTTGTTTAAGGGACTTACAATGGAAATTACACAGAAAAACGAGTAGACGACTGCTCTTTTAGGTTTAGCCATGTTTATGTTGTAAATTGATTTTGAATGGTATTTTCAGTTCAAGAATGTTATTAAAACTTGGATTGATTTGGTCGTATATTAATTAATTTATTCAGCCCTTAATTAATACTGAACGTCGTAAGTTGTGTTTGGGTATCATAAAATGAACAAAGGCATGCTTTGTATATTGTATAACATTAACTGCTTAACACTAAACCTAATTATATAAACAACAAGAGCTGATTCAGCTGTTGTGCGCGCGGTGGAGAGCGCACATATCTTTTAATCAGATCCAGATCTTAGCTCTAATAAATCTATGATGATGGATGTTTACCTCGTATAGGATTTATGTGGTCAATCGAATCGAAACAAATTTCTAAATAAGCCTAGTTTGATATGTTTAATAAATTATGTTTAATAATAGTTTAATGTGCATTTTGACATATTATTGTGTTGACTATAGCACCCGCTAGTAGTAGACATTTTAAATTTCCAATAACACTATGAAGGCAAGCGCCATAGAAGCGACGAAACAGAAAGCAAAATTAACAACTAATAGACCGAATATAGCGTCAATGACAATTTGATTATCTAGCTCCAACGATGTCGCCGTAAAGTCATCTGAAATATCTGTGTTTAGAAAGGCAGCGGCGATACTTCCTCCGGAGAAAATAAAATGTGACAGTGCAAACAGGATTTTCTTCTTGCCAAGAATCTGTAGAGAAGTTTGGAAATTTTTAAAAAATAATATACAAATTATAGGAAATGTATTGGAAATTTGAAGGAACCAAGAGATATTCCAGAAATTACACATAAATGAATAAAGCTTGCAATGAATTGCAAGGTCCCCACGATGAGTCCTACGGATCCAACGGAAATTTTATTCTGAAGTTGGCTGCAGGTTATTTTCGGTGCGCCACTTTTACTACAATTTCCCAGTTGCTCCAAAGTATCTGCTTCTCTTAAATGAACCACTTCATCCATGTACACAGCTGCCACACTAAGCAAGCTGGCTGCAAGTAACTGTCTCATTCAATAAAATATTAAACTATTAGTTCATCATAAGTATAAAAATGTCTGTAAAATCCTTTAAAATTAAATTCATTGTAATCGAAGCTACTGGAGCTCACTCACTGCAGAAATGTAGCAAAATATGTTGTGAACAAGTCGTCCTTTGCTGATTTGCAATTTCATTTTCTCATCCTGGAGCAAAATATTATTGATATCACCGAATATTTTTACTCCATAATTAAAGCAAAAAATATAAAACTATACAAAAAAAATTTAATTTAATACAATAATCTCCACTAAATAAAACTAATTACTTATTATGGAATGTAATATGGAAGTTCAGTAAAATATAATTACTTATTAATTTACTGTACGATCTTTCTTAATTTGCAAAACTGGGATAATAAACACGAAAGATTACATCAATAATAATTTTAGCTACATTTAACTTGGGATATTTAGCAATTTTAGTATTTTGCCAAAAGAACTTTAAAAAAGTCTTACATGAAACAGGTGACATGATCATGACAGCCGTTCCCTGGTGATTATAACGACTTAGAATAAATACTCCATTATTACCCGCCCATAATAATAAAATGAGCGACGTATACACAGAATTTTTGAACATTAATAACTCTAAATACATGTACAATACATTGGTAAAGTATTGGAGACCTTGATTGTGAATAAAAATATTCAAAGAACAATAAAAATAGTGTTACTTCAGGTCATTTTATTCATTCTCATGATAATAACTTTTTGGTTAAGGTCTACAGTTTACATATTTATAGCGAAGATTAAGAATATTATTAATATAAGTATAATAATGATTAATATCTTCGTAACTGCCGAAATCCAACGTGCGTGTAATAATTATAATCACTTGAGCTGTGTTCTACATTCTCGGTTGAGACTAGAACTAGAAAATATTACATTGCTTGCAACTGTAATATATTTCCAATCTTTGCATCATTTACATTTTACATCACAAATTATTAACTTCAAACCTAACACGAATACATTCGAGTATATGTCATATATTTAAAATGTCAAAATTAAAATCCCAGTCGATCACGACTGTGGTGTCCATAAGGTCAAACAAATTCTGATTGAGAAATCGGTACTGTTTGGAAGCACCCATATGATTACATTATATTAATTAGTCATGTTGTGTTCAATCGAGAGTGCGATAAAAGGTCAATATAATCATAATATATCCGTCATAAATTTACAAATAGATCCTAAGTGACTGGCCAGCCTCAACGGGCCGGCGACAAAATGGGCATTCAGGCTTGGCTCTTATACTGCTATCGAGACAATGCTTACAAAATATATGACCACAAGGAGTGGTGTGAATTTCTTCGTCATTTGCCAGCACTCTTTCGAATTCCCGGAAGCAAATCCCGCATTCTCGTGCTTGCTCCGCGGATTTCTCCGGCTTCTCCGCGTCATCGAACGTATGTCTATGAGCTTGAGTTTGATGACGAGCCTCCGTTTCCTGCCTCACTTCCTCAGCCCCCTTGTATTTCCCATACAAGTAACTCCCGACTGCAGCGATAGCACCGATTCCAATGGCCGTGGCGGTGAAAACCCCACTCGTATTTTGCTTCCGATTTTCGTTAGGCATGTCTTCTTGTAGGCGCCTGACTTCTGGAAATATAAAATTTGGCAAATTAAATGACAGTTTAAACTGATTTATCATTTACTGATTACATAAAAATCATATCGTTTTTTATTAAATAATAAATAAATTCAACAAAGATTTTGCTATAGATCACAAGAGATCAGGAAGTCAAAGTGACTTCCAGCCACAGCCACCAAGGCCACAATATGTACATGAACCAGAAATCAACCAAAAAAGTTGAATACAATAATTCTAACAAACAACACAATTATTTATTATTTAATCGTAATCCCAGACCAGTTAATTCATTCTTACCAGTTAAGCGCAGATCCTTCCTTTGCATATAAGTAAGTACTTTGTAGTATATAAATTATTTTAAAAATGATCAGTCCACCAACTCCAACGGCGTATTAGATTTGCCAAACGTCCTTCTGTCGTCGCCTTCCTGTCCTGATATTCCTGAAAACAGGTTAAATAAATACTCCAGATGACTGATATTATTAATATGTAAGAATACAAGCATGCTATCAGTGCTCAAATAGTCAAAAATATTTGTTTAATCTCTTCTTACGTACTTCCTCTATTTTTTAAACTCAAGTATAATAGTTGCGCAAAATACTGATGGCCTCAAAGTTACTTTTACTTTTTTTGCACAATAATATGTGAAAGTTCATTTTTGTAAAGAGGCGCGGGAAAGTCATCGGAGAAATCATAGAGAGTTTGTCATTTCTGCATCAAACATTCTCACTCACATCAAAGAATACTTCGTGTATTATTTATTATTTTTCTTATGCAATAATACAATGTTTTACTTATTATTGTAATTTAATTAAAATATCTGACGGTAATACGAATGTGGATAATAAATTATGCTAACAACCATTTAATTAACCAATCATAATTTACAAAATATGCTTGAGAATGCTGCGGTGGAAATTAAAAAAAAATTGAATCATAGTTTGTTAATGATGGAAGCAGGTGGGCGATCCGGGACATCATATTGCCCCCAAATATTGTTTAAACCACTTAACCCTTTGGGCACCATATTTTAATTTTGAGTATACAGCAGATGGTTCGCAGATAAGAATAGAAGATTTTGGAGCAATTTTTTATGTCTATATTAAATTTTTACTAATTCGCATCGTTGCTATAGATAGAGCAGAATTAGTAAACATTAGTACAGATGGCCTATAACCTTATGACTGATGACAGTATATTATAACTAGCTTGTACAGAAAGTAGCAGTAGTATTGATTGCCTTGACTTGACCTTGACTTTTCGAACTTTCGACTCACAGTTATTCGGAAATATGGATTCACTATAGAGTTATCAGTAGATTTTGAGAATTTAAGTGAAATATTTAATTTTGGTGGTCCACACCACAACAGTGATTAGTTCAGTTTCAGTGTAATTAATTTGTGTTAAGTGCATTGTCGTCCATTTTGTTTTATTGATATTAATTTATAATGGACATCATCTGCAGCATCTGCCAATGCTCTATTTCCAGCGATCCTCCGCCAGGGTCGACGGACTTGGCGGAGCATTATGCCACGCCTTCCGGGGCATCGGCAGGCAGCCATGAGCCGTGGGAGATAGGGAAGAAGACGGTGACGACCCCTTGTGGTCATCTATTTCATAATACTTGCTTAACTCAGTGGTTTATCATGATAGGGTTAGTCTATATAGATGTTTGAATGATTAATGAGTTATGTTTTGTTTGATTTAACATGGGATTATGATTTAGATAATTAATCAAGTTTCTATACAAATTCTACAGCAATCGTCGATGTCCGCTCTGCAACTTTGTATCACCAGGCCACAAGATCATAAGTATTTACCCAACCCAATCTTCTGGGGGATCGATGGGGGACGAGCCCTCAGAAGATTGCACGGAAATTCAATGTAGTCAGCAGCCAAATAAGGCTTCTCCAGTGTCAGCAGAGGGGGACACTTTGCTTGGTGAGACTGAACCAATGGATACCAAGCAAGATTTAGAAAGCACAAGTTCTGGTATGGTTGTTGTGTGGAATATTTTTTAGCATCTCTTACATTTGAAGATAATACTTGCCCCATATGGTATATAGAACTTGATAATTTCTTTCTTTATTTTAAAGGCTCGACTTGCCTACAAGCCACTGAAACTTCAATTAATGGGATTCGCACCTTAGTTTATCATTTTGGCCCGCTCAGGAATCTTCCGTCTGAAATGAGTATTTATAATATTGACTATTTTACTCGTTTTTATAAATGTAAGATACTTTAATGTTGTAAATATTAATGCTGTTATTCTGCAAGATGGAGAAGCTGCCATCGCTGTGCAGTCCCAGAGGTTCAGAAGTTCTCTCGGATCGCTGGCATTCGGTTCAGGTCAATGCTCGAGATGTAATAACTTATCCAGAATTCAAGCCCTAATGACGTAAATTTTCTTTAAAATATTAATAATGAATTTAGTTAATAATTAATCTAAAGGAGAAGTAGCATATTTCATTAACCTCTCTATACTATAACGCATTACAGAAACGACATGAAGGATCTCCGCGAACTTGTTTCAGAGCAGAAGTCCCATATAGACAATTTAAATTCAGTTGTGGAATGTTTTAAGAATAATGCTCAAACCCTAGAATCGTGACCTCGGCAAACGTTTATTATTAAGTAATACAGTGAACTATGAAATTATTATCATAAAATTTTACTCCAATATGTTCTGCTATTTTCTGCCTCCGTTGTAGTATGCTTGAAGAACCGAAGTAAAAACAAATAACCAAAATACAAAATAAGTTAATTTAGTCTACACAGACACAAGCTTTATTTCTAAAGTTAATTCGGGTGACTGATTGCATTATGCCCTTGCGAAGGTATTTATTTACTAATAATTATTATTGTGATTTTGTTTTGAGATTTGAGACTATATAGATGTAATTCGATAATAAGCTGTGGGCACTGGCCAAATTGTTTTTTAGATGACATTCCAGTCCCTTATATAGTGATAAGCGAGCAACGGGCGTAATTTCGTACATATCGTTGATTGATTAAGTTGGTTCAAGCAATTTTCCCAAAGTTTCAATCCCATTCAGCGTCCTGGCTTGAATAAATGAAAATATCTGTGATGCAGATATATTATGAGAACCGATCACTGCAATAGTTTGCGTATACGGTCACCAACTATTTGACCCTCAGTGGAAGCTCTGAAGCGAAGGAGAAAATAACCAGGTGGTTCAGGTAGCGCAGAAGCCACCGTCAACAATGAAATTGGTGCCAGAAGTAGTTTTAGCCAAGTCGGACATCGCAAACAATATGGTATTAAGTGCCTCGTCCATTTCCACCAGGGATTTCTTCAATGGAACCCGTTCCAGGAATGATGCTTGAATCTGTTCCGTTGATTTCCCCGTGAATGTCACCAAATCTTCAAACCACACTGTCAGCATATCCGTCATTACACTGCCCAAGTTTATACAATTAACGCGGATCCCCTTCGGACCCAATTCCACGGCCATTAACTTCGTCAACATGTCCAGAGCAGCTTTGGAGACCGAATGGACAGTTACGTTAGGGTACGCACGAAGTGCTGCCTGCAAAAGATAAAGATCATGACCTCGAATAAAAATAGTAAATATTACGATCTCAAGTATATTAGGATATTATAGATGAAGTACCCAAAAATTCCGCAAAAGTACAGAAAAAACATTAAGAAATACAAAATAGACATAGGGATTTTAAAATTCAGTTCCAATATTAGCAATTTCTTCGCATTGTTATTATTCCAATTCTACTGGTCGGATCAAAAAATATGTATCAATAAAATTACCACAGTCGAGATGTTCACAATGACACCACCAGATCCACTGTCAACCATCCCTTTAGCCACCACCTGACTGACATTGATGACCGCCTTCAAGTTGACATCCATGGTTCTGCAATTATTATTAAAGATAGTTCTTAAAGAGCTCAGTCTTTATTAATAGATGCAGTGGAAATGCTAAAAATAAAAAGTAAACTCAGCAACTCAGCTCCCAAACTTCACAAGGTACACACAATCAAAAATAAAATGCAAATTAAATTAAATTCAGGAAAATAAAAGCTTCTGTAATTATTATTACTTGTCTATAATATCCGGAGTAATATTAAAGAATCCATCTCCAAAAAGTACAGCTGCATTGTTCACAAGAATATCGACGGGACCAATGCCTTCCACTGCTGACCTGGTGGCATCCCAATCCGCCAAATCTACCTCAACCGTTTGCACTCCCGCACACTCTCCTTTTAATGAACTCAATCCACCAGCGTCGTTCGAGATGCCAGTAACGATAGCCCCGTAACCATGTAGTCTTGCCACCAGAGCTCGACCAATTCCTTCAAAAAATAATTAAATATTAATATTAGTTGGTCCAATTTATTATTAACGGAATGGTTTTAGATTACATTGAAATTTTTTTTCTTGCAAAATTGACAAAGACTTACCTTTGCTAGCTCCAGTGACAATTACTTTCTTGCCTTTTAAAGCAGCTTCAAAAGACATCCTGGTTTCAATAATTTGTTATTTATTTAATACGACAATTTCTATAGATAGATTTCTTATGAGTCAACAAACTGATGCAGCAAACCAATGGAATGAAACTCCAGGTTCCAAGTAAACCAACTATGTTTCGAGCTTAATCTCCTAAATATTTCTGCATGTTCCAGACTTTTCGCATCTCCTTGTCTAGTACCTCAAAGGATAATTTTAGCGTCGGCCTGACTGTTGTACTCGAAGAAAACTCATGCGTGCAGATATTCTATAAAGCCTGGGAAACTTGTGATTAAGCCGTGTATAACCTGCAATTTTCCATCCGCAGCAGCCACAATTTTTCACATTTGACATTTCATATTAAAGTCCAACTTATTACTTTCCTTTTATATGTACTGGAGAGTTCTGGAGAAATTTCCAATTTTCCCGTTCGATTCGGAATTAGCAGCAGCTCTTTCGTGCCAAAGCGGAACCTCCCACAGTAATGTTGAAAATTTCGACTTCTCAGAAGCCTGACGTATCCGAGCACGGAGACCAATTTTAGTAATATTCTGCATACCGAAACGGTGAAAAGACCAAAGAATGAGCCGCAAATTAACTTCAAGGCTGGAAGCTGAATGAGGATAAACCACACGAAGAATGGGAATTCTCCTATATACAGAACGTACAATACTAAAGAGAGAAATGCATGCTTCAATTTTCCATGTCGTAATTAAAGAGGAAGGTGACCTGACAACAAACCCATTTTTCTGTCCTTTTTAGTCAGAGTGTGGGACAATAAGCTTTTATATGCAGTGATTAAGTACGGACCTAACTATTAGAGAAAATATCTATTACCATTACTACGCCCGGCGAATCGTTCCAATTGGTCTACACGTGGCTTGTAATCACCTTGCATGACTATACTGTTTGTGTTTTGTCCACCGTGTAACTCATCGGCACATTTCCATTTACTACCTTTAATCTACTGACATTCTTACAAGGCTAATCTGTCATCAGTATGTGAGCGACAGCCAATGTAGTAAATATTAAAATAAGTATAAAATAATAACCCTATATAGAGAGTCGGAACTTGACTCGCATTGACCCGGTTGCAAATGAAGCTGTTACCCGTTAAGTTCCACCCGCTTGGCGGATTTTGATGGATTTTGGACTTCGATAAAAGACTATATTTTCTAAATACTGAGTATGTATAGAAATACAGATACGATATGGGCTTCGTTTCTAGAAAACCTTAAAAGACCACTTTCTGATTTGCAATTTTGCGGGTCGTTTTAGGTCTATAGCATAACAGTTATTACAGCAAAATTAAAACAACATCACGTAATGGAGATCCTCAGGGAACGTATATACATGCCGCTAAACTACTACATTTTTTTCAAAAATTCTACGTCAGTCTTCAGTCTACTGTTAGTATTCACAAAGCTAACAGCTCTGAATAAAATCCCAGTTTGTGTCGTACTGACGAGCTCCTAATAAGGACGACACAGTGCACTGTCTACGATTAACTGAGGTTTGCGAATCTGATCGCAGATTGCGATTACGCATTTTCCTCTCCTATTCACGTAACCATTTAAATCTTATAATTAAATTATATACTACATTTTTCATTTGAACAGCTAGTACTCATAGGGGTTCAACAGAATTTCGATAGTATAATATGTGTTTGTTAACTTTATTCAGTAAACACAGTTTTTATCACACCATTCCATTTTAACAATGATGATTGGAACATTGAAACAAACAAAAATATTTGCATACTTTAATGCAATTAGATAACTTTTACTACTTTACTACTAAATCTATTGTCGCTGAACTTTGGTATAACGTTCCTACTATACAGAGGAGATGTAGATATACATAGAATATATGGCGTGCTTACATTAAAATGCGATAGTTCGAAAACAATGAGCAGAAACTGCGGATTTGGGGTTTGACGATGTGTATAGAGACACTTGGATGGGAAAACTTTGCAAGTAAGTTGCAATAGTTAACATGTAAGTCATAGGTAAATAGATTTTTGAAGTATAACAAGTAAAAATCAAGTGAAAAATGTGCTTTAAAAATATACGGAAATAATATAGCGTAAATCTTGCGTGTGCCCGGGACTACCAGAAAGGACACCATCCAATGTAACACTGACACAAGTTTTCATGACAGGTTGCACTGGTAATTAACATCTTCACCTGATCATTTACACTGTAAGGCTCTTCGTTGCCAAAGTCTCTACCCGTTAGCTTCTCTTTCACCCTTGTTACCACAGCTAAAGCTTTCTTGTTTTGATTTTCCTGTGTCTTCATGTTCGTATCTTGCTCCCCTGCATAAAAAATTCAATGTAATGAGTTTAGCGCGGATAGTTTAGCAGGCATAACATATGACCATGTAATATTACTATTTATAAATAAATAATTCTGTATATATCCATAAACATGTTCATCTTCTCACCTGGTACTTGGTTCGCAGCAGAAGCACCTACAGACGCTACGTTCTCTTCAGTATCCACACTAGAACTTAAATCTGTATTTCGCTGCTTGGACCTCTTACTAGCTTTAGGAGCTGCACCGATCAACTTCCAGTTCAATAACGGATCATACACAAATGCTTCCAGCACAGCCATAAGTGAATCCTTATTGTGTCGTAATACCCGCAGAACAGACTCGCATGTACATCTATAAGTCCCATCTATTCCGGTGATCTATGTAACCAAATAACATTGTACAACATAACATTCAACTCGTTCCCATACAAAGCTGCACTATTGTAAACCACTGGCGTTCACACTTGTATTGTACAGTGAAAAGTTACAAATGTAAACAGTTCTTCCAAGTGTAAACATTTACAAATGTAACCATGCACACCGTATGTACATGTCACAAACCAAGTAACTTAGCGAAAAAAGAACTTTTCATCTAAATAAAACATCCTTCCGGTATAAATTCCAATTAAATATATTATTTGTATACACATATAATAATTTGTACATTGCATTTGTGCAGACGCCAAAGATCTACTCTAAAATAAAGTGTAATTATTTCATGAGTTATCACAACAGCTATTCTATAGCACAGCACACTCACCTCCATAGCGTTCATGAGCATCCTAGTCAAACGGAATGGAATTTTCTCCGGGAATTTCTCTCGTGTCATTGCTACTTCAAAACAATCACCAAAATCAATATGGACAATTTTCCCCGATTGTCTATCCAGCATGAGATTACTGGGATGCCTGTCACCCAGACCCAGTACGTAACCCACCATGGACATGACTGCCAACGAGCGTGTGTAATTAGTTCTCCGATCAAACCAGACCTAAAGGCAAATGAAATTTTCGGTTGAAATGGAATACAACATTTAATTAACATATAAGTAAGTATAGATCAACAAAATATTGAAGCATCAAAATTATTCTGTTCTATTCTAAAGATTACAAGGAAACAATGAAACCCCTGTCTCATCGTATTAAGTGGATATTATCCAAGTGGATTGGATAATACTCTACAAATACAGTGTTTACAATTGTAACCTGTAACTTCCCATGATCTTCTGTGTTACTTTTTGAACACGAGAAAGCTACACTGCATAAATTTTAATATTCTAATAATTATTACAGCTTTATGAGCATGTTACGAGTCAATATATTTACCTCACTACTCGGGCTTTTCAGCCACAATAAGCGTGCTAAATCGTCCCCTTGCGTGTGCTCCAAGGCATGCTCGAACACTTCAACCTTCTGCATTAGGATAAGATGATCATAGTCAGGGGCCATACGAAGCATTATTCGATGCTCAATGTTCAGTAGGATTTTCTTCTTCTCGCGGTAGTCGTGAATAAGGGTGTGCAATGTGTCGCAGTGAGGAACCCAACCAATGAGTCCAGAGTTCGGTGACAGTGGTATCACAGCATAACGTTGAATAGTTAAGTTTCTCCTGAACGTTTCAGGATCCGACAGTAGTAATGTATTAACAAGTCCAAAGAGCTGCATCACTCTCTCATCCTGTCGCAAATCTTCATGGCCTTTCAACAAGTATACGAATTCTTTTCCGTTGCTCCCTATCAGATTAATAAAAATTAGGATCACAAATCAAATTATATTAATTACACAGTAACACAATTATTCTGATTACCCGTTATAGTTAATTTTCGCGGACGCTGCTTGCTAGTGATAACTTGCAGGAGACATTGAATCTGAGCAATTTGAATGACTGGTTTTCCAGGAACATACGAACCAGGTACAGCTAATTCCAAATCCCTGCTTTTTAGTAACTTCGGAGAGACATACTGAAGTTCTGGGGAAATCAAAGTAACCAATGGTTATTATTATAAGGCGAAAGAACTTCCATTTGATTTATTACATGTATGGACATTCAAGTACCTAAGCTAATTAACTGCGGTAACTGCCGTGAAATACGCTTGAAAACGTGGTAGTATAAATCCCAAGCTTGATTAAGGTCCCGGACGTTTCCTGAAACTTTGTATCTTCGGCACCACTCCTGCGCTTCAGTTAGGTCTCTTCCGTATGCCTTCAAATTACAAGGTATTTATTTAGTATTGTTATACTCTGTTGAAATACTGCATTCAAGTACGAACATATGACTACTCACTTGGTTGAAACTGGTCTCCTTCATCGTTTGTGGCCCACGTTCAAGTCTTGCATGAAGGGGTTCCAGCACATTAAACATACCTTGAACATTTCGTTCTCCGAAATATAATCTATAATGTAAATTAATTGAGTTTAATTATAAGCAATTAAATGCATGCATGTACAATATGTTCCATATCACAACATTTTCACTACGTTACTATGTACCTGCTAGCGTCCTCAAGTCCTTCATGCCACATTTCATGCCAAAGAATGGCAACTCGAATCAACTCCTCGCTCACCATAACCGCTTGTTGGACTAACGTCTGAGAATGATCACACATGCATTTCAGGATTTTTCCTGCAGCCGTATGCCCTGCAGAGCTTGATTTAGTACTCGAAACCGTTAACGGATAAATTAAAGCTTGAGGATGATGCTTTCCAATGTCAGTCAGCAATTGATGGATAAGTTTACCCACTAAATGACGGGGTGTGTCAATTCGGGCAATGAGCTGAGGAATGACCTATATAACCAAAGTAATTATCACGCTATAACCAAATGTCGAAGAAATGAAGCTTCGTCAGTAGGTAGCACACAATAGCTCACCTGCAGCCAATTGTCAACGTGAATAGTCCTAATTCCTTCCACCAACGCATCGTAAACTTCATGCCATTGACCAAAATCGAACCACAAGGTAAGAAGTCGCAAAGTATCTTGTAAACTCGATCTGGAGGATAAGCTTATGGATCGTACGAAGGCTTGTACTGCGGGTACTGTGTATTCGCTTATGTACGGTGGAGTCTATTGACAACAACAAGAAGGGTTTTTATTTTAGTCGCATAAAGTACCATAATTCCTTAATACTTAACAAAATAAACTTACAAGTCCAACTCTCTTGTCCGATTCCGGTAATTTATCCACGTTATTTTTCCAGAACAGAACAGCTTCGAAGTTCATGTAAGCATACGCGTGCCATGCCTTGTACCAAGTGCTGTCGAGGCTGGTGGCAGTGGAGTAGTATCTGCAAACAGCGTCAGAATCGTTACACACTGAAGATATTTAGAGATTTTCCCCAAAATTATAAATAAAACTGCAAGCTTTTACTTACTTCAAAACGTTCTGTATAACTTGACTACTTAATCCATTGTTAAGGTTTTCTTCCCATTCTCCCAGACGAAGATAACATCTAGCAAGAAGTTTTTTCAAGTCTGCATTATTCGCCTCCGTCTTGACAAATTCTTGCAATTTAGCAAATGCTTCGTCTTGTCGGCCGGAAGACCATAAGTGTTTTGCCCAAGCATAACTAACTGTCTCGTCTGTAGTTGTCTCTAGCAGATTTGTCAGGATTTTGTCCGAGATTTTCTACGATTGTAACATTGAAATTATTGTTAGTTTATTCCCTAAAATTAATATAAAAAATCATGATGTTTGAAACTTGACACCCACCAATCGCCTAGACTTTCGACAGATGCTTGCATATTTTAAGTAGGTTTTGATATCCTCCTGAGGAGTCAACACAATGGAGCGAACTTGTAATATTTTCTGCCAATCTTCCACCACACGCTGACAACCCATTAAACGTTCCCACCACATCTTCTTGATACTGTCACGTCTGTCCGGAACAACTTTGTACATAATCACTTCCTCTAATTCTGCCAGCATTTGTACATTCACCATGGAATTGTAAGCTCGTTGGTAGGATTCGGATGACAACGCTGTTAGTTCCGTGTCTAAGATGTCACGGGCCGAGTCCACAAGCTACACAAGATTTGTACAACGTTTGCATGAATTTACAGATAAAATAATGCTTTTTGATATCTTTAACAATTTTACACACCTGTTCCGCGGTAGTATAATCTGATTTCCAAATGGCTAGCAGCGCTCTGTAGAAACAGCCATCCTGACTATCTCGAGGTATGAAATTAACATACTTTTCCATTTCAGACCATTTACCAAGACCCCACGTGGCGGCTGCAGCAAACCCGGCAATGCTGGTAGCAACGGTGGTGTCATTCGATCGGTTCCATTGGGTACGTGCCGTTTCTTCTAAAAGACTCCAATCTGCTAGCGCTTCTAAACATCGCATTTTCCCCATTGACAATTCAAGATTTTCCTCAATTCCTTCTTTAGACTTGTATAATTCCAAAGCCTTTTCCCAGTCATGTAAGCGCTCGTACCACTGTTCTTGTACTTTCAATTCATTGGAGTAATGCTTCTGGGCGTACTCCAACAGTCCTATATTGATAAAATAATCCCGTTTTATTATAGCTTTGATAATGTCATTATCAACACATTAAATCTGACAGTTTACACAATAAATTCAACTCACCTGCAGCTGCTTCCTTGTTTTGAAGCTTATTATTAATGGAGATCAACTCTTCCAAAACCTCTGATGTTGGATTTTTGTTGAATTGTTCCTCTTTATAATGCAAGGCTTTAGCATAGGCGCAGCACTGCATGGCTCTTTCCCCTAAAAATTCGGGCTCCAAAGGAAGTGGCCCCTAAATATGTAATATTTCAAAACAATAAATACCCGTTCATAGAATACAACATTGCAATGTTGTAAGTAGATTAATCAAGTCTTTCAACAATCGATTGAAAAAACGACTAAAAACTGTACTAACCTTTTCACAGTGTTCCATGAATTCCGCAAGATTCAAAATAGTTTGATTTATTTCAGGCAAATCTTCCACAAGCAAAGCTTGTTTCAATGAATTTATAAGTTCATTTTGCTGCTCTTCCTGTAGTTCAGTCCAGCAAGAAACAAAAGCTGCGTTGAAAAGATCGCGTGGAAGCTGAGCATATGTTTGTGCAAGATTATGACAGGCACGTAGGCTAGGACTTGGAGACTCCTTCAAAAAATCAATGGAAAGCCTACGAAGCCATTCTAACCAATCTTCCTTAGATACACGACGAGTGGCGGTCCATGCTCGTTGCAAGTTTGCAGTGGAAACATGGAACTGCAAGATAAAAATATTTGAATATGTAATTTATTATATCAGCCTTTAAGCCCAACGATAAGGTTACTATATACTAATAAATGTGATTGTCAATTTTACGCAACTAATAAATACCAATACTAAACTGACAAGAATAGATTACCCTGTTAATTGAAGTGGTATCCGCAGGTGTAAGACCCATATGACGCAAAGGTTTCTTGGCACGACCACTTGGAATCATCTTGGAACCTCCATCGATTTGATCTTCATCACACTTTTGCTTGTAAAGTATTAAACTGTCGTATCGACTGTGTTTGATAGCATGCTTTTTCAGGACCCTCTGAACCATTGGAATGAAGACCTTCAATTTATCGCCAAACTGACTCACAAGACTTGTTAAGGTATCCAATGTGGCTTCACGAAGTTCAGGACATGTATCCAGAATCCGAATAAACGAATGCAAGATTCTGTCACGGTACAATAAATTCAACCCATAAATTTAACTAAAAACAAATAGCGTAGATTAAAAAATAACGAAATAAACTTCTGATATTATACCTTGAGGAAAAATCAGAAAAGTTAAGTGTGGAAGATAAGTGATCAAGGGTTTCTATGGCTATTCTTTTAACGCTCACTGGAACATCAGGTGAATCCAACAACTTCACTATGGGTGGGAGGATGAGATGTAAGAACTCATCTAAGTTAGTTCCGAACTTCTGGAGGGCGTTTAAAAGCTAAAATTGGAATGCAATAAACATTAAATTCCCATATAGATTTGGCAAGTACAGCATCAAATTGTCCATGTCTTCTATTTAAACAAAAGAAACTCACATTTGCAGTGACAACCCTTTCCCGAGAATTGTCATGAACTAGGACCTTAAGTATTAAAGGTATAATTTTTGCCAGATAAATTTTGAACTCTGATCCCAGTGCCAATGCAACTTGTTCTACAACCAAGATAATGGTTATTTGTAAGTTGGAGTTGATCATCCAAAAGTCCTAGGCCAAAATACAATTAAATTACTATACTTGCACAGTATGCCCCGAAAAATAATAGGATATGAGAAGTATGTAAAACCTTGATTAACGCAAAAATGTCATCCAAATAGTTGCGGATATGTTGTTTAACAATGGCAATAAGCATACCCAACTGCTGGAACAAGAAGTCTTTGTATTGCATATCCGTCGTTCTAATGACTTGAATTAACGACGGAATAACTTGGGGAATATAGGTAACACAACTGATGTTCAAAGACTTGAACACAAACGTAACAGCCTGAAAATTTAAAAAAATACAAATTAGAGTTCAGTTTGTAATATCCGTAAATTTACATGCGTTCAAGCGCGAGCCAAAGAAAGTAGAGAAAAATAACTTACTTGAACCACAGAGGTATGATGCTGAGCAAGTGTGTTATCTCTAATGATCCTCATCAAAGTTGCGATCGCGATAGCAGGGTAGAACTCGTCGAGTGTTGCATTTGACATATGAATAAGCATCTCTGAAGTATTCATCTCTTGTACGGATTCGATTTCTGACTTAGGATCGGTCATAGATACTAACGCAATAGCATTCCCTTCCACATCAATCACGCCCAAATTCATTTTGTGTTTGTATGGATCTAATGCCCCCAGCAATCCCAAAACTCTCAACGTTCCTCGCCTACCAAAATAAAATCATAAAATGCACATTAAGTTGTTAAATAAAAAATCATCAATTATATCGTTATGTAAATTGCAATAGACTGAATAATTACCTGGCAAAATGTTGCTGTTCAGTTTTGAGAAAGCTTAGTAAGGTATCCAGTAAGTTTGGGAACTTCTGATACGGAGTAATGACACACCCAGTGTGCTCAACAAGCTGACCAAGTGTCCACAATGCAAATCCTCTTTGAGTTGGAGCACCAGTGTCATTAAGCATTTCTAACAAGATTATGAGCAACTCTGGCACCCAATTAGTCATTTCTGGTCCCGTAACTTGCGCCAAATCTCCGAGGGCTACTAATATGTTAATTACAACACCGGGATTTGGATCAGGATCCTTTAACTTTGGAACTAATGCTTTGAGCACGGGTTCTCGATACGATCTGATTAATTTGGGTGAAGTGGAGACCAAATGTCCCAAAATCCGTGCAGACTGCTCTTTATTTCGACCCAAGCCGGAATATTCTAGCTCCGTTAAAATCTAGAATGAAAAGACAATGGTTAGGATCTCTTCTCCTGACAAATAAATTGTACAATCGGTTTGTGAACATACTTGAATCAGAGTTTTCCGCAGTCCAGGGAGAACGTAAGCGGGATTGACAAGGCTTAATCTTCCTAACGTGCACACACAAATTTCACGGATCTCAAATACTTCATCATGAAGTCCTAGAAACAGAGCTGATAAATTTTCAGGCTGGGCCAAATGCATGTCGAAAATTTCATCAAGATTTTCAAACACTGTAAAACGAACTTGCTGATCTGGAAACGGAAATTAAAGTTAAGTTACTATCAGATAACCAAGATCGTCATTACGATCTTCATCGACCATGTAATTAATTCCCGCAGTAAGTAATTACGCTGTAAGCTATTAATACCCGACGGACGAAACAGCGACATAATCTTACCTGCGTCAGTTACACCAACCACCAACAGTTTGTTGAGTACATCCGCAACGGTTGTAGTAACGGTGTGAGAGTACCTTCCATCTAATCCAACAATAGCGGATCGTAACAAAACACTGCAACTTCTAACGGATTCGAGCCGTATTTCCTTGCATTCAGACATAAGAAATACATCCGCACAGTGCTTAACGAACTGAATTAAACTGTTACCTATTAGACATAATCATGAATTGACATTAGACATACACATTTAAATGGTGAAAATTTTACAAGGAATAGAACTATTGACGTTTCCTTACCATCTAGATCAAATCGTGCCAAAGTGTTAAGGGCTAAAACAATTGAACTGTTATCCAATTCAGTTTTTGGATTCTCCATTAACTTTGTGATCGGAGGCAGTCCAGGATGACGCCATGGTTGGTTCATTAGAACACTGCTTAAAATCTTAAGCAAACCATCAGAAATTTCTTTTTTCAAACTAGGGATTTGAACTGTAACCTCTGTCAAGCAAGAAGTCAAAGCCTGACTTAAACCAGTTTGTAGAATAGGCTCCAGCAATTCTGAGATATCCTGCTTAATACTGGATTTCAGTGAAATAGTGAGTAACGTAACACAATTTAAGATGTGATCATGACGAGCTGACTTTCGTTGTTGGGCTACTTGTACGGAACTACTCTGACTGAGTGAGGAATGCAAAACATCCTAAATAAACAAATACAAATCACTCGTACATCGAATATCAGTTTCAAGAACCTTGCAACTTATTGCAACACAAAGGCGTGCTTGAAGGTATTTAAATAATTACCGGCAAACTGGCTTTAACGACTTCCATTATTTTAGAAATCCATGGCTTGATACCGTTGCCTACTGCAACAGCACAAAGTCCAATAGTAACGAATGCTTCTGGTCGGAGGCGTATATTCTGAAGAAGGTAACTAACAGCAGTGTTTAAAAACCCGCTGAAAAGTAAACAATTAATAATTAACAATAATATTAAACTGAACTTGCAACGCCACAATGAAAAAGGTTGAGATCTTACCCACTAAGGAAGGCATCTTTGTTGAATGCAGCCAACCGAGGGAGAAGGACAAACAAGATTTGTTGTATGTACGAATTGCGATTATTTCTCCAATCTAGAACTGATTTGCAAATCTCCACAAAATTCTCGCTGATAAGAGTCCGGCATGACAGAGATTCAGAGTACGTCTTTTGTGGCTGGTCTGTATTTGAATCACCAACCTTGGTCTTTATCAACTTCTTTCTTGGAAAGTAGTAACGGCGTTGGGATTCCAGTTTCTACACATATAATATCCAATGATATTTGGCCAAGTTCAACCAACTACGATAATGATCAGACAATACCAAGATTGGAATCCTTACATGAACAGACTGCCATCCAAATTTCCGGGTTATATCATCGCTATGCCTTTCCCAGTCGGAATTTGCACATCGCAGTAATTCGTTCAAAACTAAAAGTGATCCATGTGCTCTGTCTTCCTTACTTACTCCCTTGACATTGCCAACTTCTGTAAAACCTAGTTTAGCTTCCTCATAGCACTGCTTATAGTACTGTGTTTGCGTTTGAGTTTTCTCGCGTTGAGTTGTGACAACAAGAGCATATCGGAGAGCCCTTACCCCTCCTTCCCTAATATTAGGTTTGGGGTCTCGGATAGCGTTAAAAATGACTTCAAAAAATTGATTCACTTGCTGGAAGAAGAAGGTCGGGGTTGAAACAGCTAATTCCCTTAATATAAGTACCTGCATGAAAAAACATGTTTTTAGTAAATGACGGGGAAAGACTCAATACTTTTGCATTCACGTGGTTTGGATTAAAAACTTGTTTTCCATCCAAACTTGCACTTACTGCAGCAAGTCGCTTTCCTTCATGTCGTTCCCGATCACTCAGCCATTCGAAAGCTCGCTTAACCTCCACATCAATGTACTCCGTAGAGTAAGTACCTGAGACAAGAGCTAATTTCCCAACAGCTTTGGCTGCTAGTTCCATAACTTCAATATCACTGGATGGAAACGTGTTTCGAAGATAATTTGCAAACCGGGAGATTCGCATGGAGGTATTTCCGACGTCGACACCAATGAGGGACTCTGCAATTACAAGTAGTAATACAATACCCATTGAATTCTTTTTTTTCCAGAGTACTCAACATGTTTTTTCTTTGTATCTAATGAAGTTTTCTTTTTAAAATAACAAAAGCATCCAAATGTCTTAATTCAGCTACCAATAGCAAGAATGGCTCCTTTTTTCTCGGAAACATCTGGACTCGAGACCATATCTAATATATGATGGTTGAATTCATCCATAAAAGTCGTAAGTTCTTCGACAGGAACTTCCCGCAACTCCGTGGTGACCTGGAAGTAGAAACCGGTATATAGACAATGTCAGCAAATGCCCCACAGACCCAATAAATACTTTTAAATGTCAATAGAAGTACTTACATAATGATACAGCTCCTTCGCCGACCTGAGTCGTATATCTTCATTTTTGGACTTGAGCCCCTGGACGAATTGGGTCATAAGCGGAGCGGAGGCATTCGTCCCGGACCGGAATAAGGAAGACTTAGGAACTCTGGAATTCGCCATGGCTTGTACAAATTACAAATTTTTTACAACTTTTAATGTCTACACTTAATCCACTTGTTAATACTTAGAAAAATGCTCGTATTCTTTGCAGGATTCACTTTCTTCTCATATTTACACCACATGACTATATAGTTAAATCTAGTTTGAACCTATTTAAGTTCCAATATATATCTAAAAACCCGTATCGCAGCTGTAAACAAGTCTTTTTAGGAGATTAAAGGGCTGAAACCTTTACGGCAGTGATTCTCCGGAGTATTTGTCACACTCCTCACAGTTAAATTTACTGTATGAACTACAATCTACGCCTCAAAAACGGATATCGTCATTTCGAATTTGAGATTTACACAATATTTACTCCCGATATACGAATTACGCAACTTATTTTCACTGGGGCGGCAGTACGTTACGTAGTTTATTATGAAGTATAATGTGTTTATTTATCCAATTCCTTTAAAGGGTACAAAAGTTCGGTAAAGCAAGTTGAAGTCTGCGCACTTTTGTGGACGACCAAAGTTCTTTCCCCGCACTTGTTAGGTCTTCGCAGTGCTTAAAGGGAGAACTTTCAGGATTTCAATGATGTTTTCCCTTCAGAGCGGGATTCTCACGATGTTCCGCCCATGCTTTTACACACAAACAACCAAAACACAGAAAGTAATAAACCTTTAGACACACAAACATATTGGGTCTTGCTAACGTACCGACGCGTAGAAAGCAAAAACAACCGTTCCACTCTACAAACAAACCAAAAATAGTTTTACAAATAAATTAAGTTAAAAAAAATAGTTAAAAACATTATTGTTGTAAAAATAAATATAATTAGGCGATTATCCATTTTTAATAACTTGGCTTATGCGGTTATTTGTTTTTTAATTATATAATTAGGCGAAATGTAAGGTGTAATAATTATGGCTGGCCAAATGTCATCATGAAACTAAATAACTTCAACTGGTTTTATTTTTATAATAATAAATTAGGACTGTCAACGATCCCCGTGTCCGGGATCAAACGGCAATATTCTTGGATTACTATAATTATTAGGATAACAAAATGTTAAAGGGCGCACGGAATTATTATTATTACAACTGGCGAGATCCACCTCGGACACTTGCACCTCCGCATTATTATAAGAACAACAGCAGGACTGATGGTCATTATCACAGTTAGGAGCACTGCCACCGGAGCTACTGTAGAAGTTATCATCCTGTAAGGTCACTTCAGGGATATTGGGTACCCAAGGCTGTTGAAATTGCTTTGTGGTCGGGCCGTAAAATGAGAGTTGGGCCTTTGACACCACTGTGGTGGTGGGGCGGCTAATTTTGCTGGTTTTCTTGGTCCTGGAAGAGATATTGCCCGGGGGCTTCATTTCCGTATGTATATACTGAAGCAAATTGGAGTTGGAGTACTGGATGGCTTCTTCGAAGTCTGTGGCGGTGGTGGCTCTCGTTCGGGCATCATCACTTTGGAAATGATCTTCGGATGCTACGGCGCTGAATGGAACTGTCCGGGCGGTAGTGCCGCGTTCAAGGAGGCTTTCTACGCTGACAAGCCGCTTCGGGTGGTGAATTGTAAGAATATCATTGGATGAGCTTGTCACTGTTGCGGATGTTGTCTCGAGACTTGAAGTGAGCTTGGCGGAACCATTCGGCTCGTCAGCTGTGTCCGTTGATGTGGAAGGTAATACCCTACAATTAGCAGCTCCAGAGGGCACTTCGGGCTCGCTAGAGTATCAAGTATTTATTGAATACATTTGCGGCTCTTAAATTTAATTTCGCTCTATAATTTTCTACTCATTTTTAAGTCTAAGCTGATACAAAAATAACCGAAAAAGTTCTGAATCGGTGTATTGGAGAAGAACTTACCAGTTATTGCCCCGTCTATCCCATATATGCACATCTTGCGGAGGCTCTGAGTTGGGCTCATATTCTATGACTGGATTCCTCATTAACTCCCATAAGTCTTGAAGTAGCGCCGTCGATGGAAATTCCGGCTGATTTAATTCCATGGAAGACACTTTTAACGAGATATCCCCACCATATAAAGGACTCATAATTTCATTCAGCTGTGATTCAATATAGTCCGTAACTCCATCTCGATCATGTAGGCATTTATAAATATAGTTATTAAACTTGATAAAATTTCCTAGGATTGTCCCAGTATTTAACAATTCTTCGTAAATAGTTAAACTCATCTTCTGGTAATAGTTTTCAAGGTATTTGTGTGCGGACACTTCCCTTTCCAAGGACTTGTAGTATAGGAATTCTCGTAAAGTGACAGTTAAGAACGGTTCTTCCATAGTTAAATTATTTAAACAATTGCTCCCAACCAAATCTATTTCTTTCTCGTTAAAATCTAGCATGTGCTTAGCAACCTTAACTTTTTCCATCAGTGACTTGTGTCTAGACAATAGATTTTCGTATTGGGCCTTCATTTTTTGCAAGCTGTGACGGAGAGTAGGGTTTTGAGGTTTTCCCGCAAATCGAGCTGCCTCGAGTCGCCACCTTTTCCATTGCAAATCCCACTGCACTTCTTTTGAGGCAATAGATATTTCCGCATGATCCTCTTCCAGTTTCTTTTTCTGACCTAACAATTGAATGAAATTTTCCAACGCTACCGGGTCCGCAATTACTTGTGTTGGTGTTATTAATGGTGACGAGCTAACTTGACTGGCAGAGCAATCACAAATTTTATCGCAGATGTCATCATACCGAAGAGATTCAGCATGAGATTCAAATTTTTTCCCGGATTCCCTCTCCATCTGCAATTCCACTTTTAACTGCTGAATTTCAAGTTGCAAGTCATTGACAATTTTTGTGTAGGGCATCTCAGCATCGCCGCACACATTCTTTTTACAATTTAGATGAATTTCTTTCGCCCGTCCGGCGTACTTCAGGGTGTTGTAAGTATCATCGTAGCTCACTAAAGATGGTGATAGGTTTGCTATCATGACTGTCTTGCAGTTTCCTCCGAGTGTATCTTTCAATATTCGCGTTAGTTTCGAGTCCCTGTATGGAATATGCTTCTTTCCATCAGCTAAAGCGTTTATACAGTTTGACAAGGCTAGAAGAGATTTGTTTATATTTGCTCCCTCTCGGAATCTCTGACTGTCGCACCCAGGACCCAAACCTCTCTCTGACCCCGCTAAATCTACCATGACCAATTTGGCTTTGGCAATCTTGTACTTTAGGCTCTTGTGCGTAAACCGCTTCCTCAGGGACACAAAGACTTGAAATACAGCGTGTGACCGGGATGATTCTGCGTTGTGATCGGTTGGATGCTGCGTTCTGACACTATTTCCATAGGATAACATGCCCAGTAGTTCAGACGCATCTTTAGGTTTGTGCATAGTCAAGTTCGGTATATTCACTCCGTTGAATCCATCCTCCCTTATGGTAAGTATCCCCGAAGGATGCAATAAATCTCTCAAGGTCTCATTATACACTTCTAGGTAACTCACAACGATCTCAGACTCGTACTCATTGGCCATACCTTTGATCCTACTGTAGAGTTCCATTGCCATAAAAAACGTCAGTCCAGGATGTTCTATGGACCCGAGCATGGTATACGTTTTTCCCGCCCCTGTGGCACCATAGGCAAAAATGGAGCAGTTAAATCCATCCAAAATATGAGCAACCAGTTTTTTCATGCTATTTTCAAATATCTCCACATTAGTGTTGTGTGGTCCGTATACCCGATCGTAGACGAATTTCAAGTTTTTATGGGGCTTCTTCGTGTAATCGTTTCGATTTCGTTGCTTTATTCTATTAAAATAAAATTGTTCCGAAGGGTCCTCTTTGGGATCGAATATTACTACGTGCTCCCCCACTGCCCTGACTATTGTCCTGTGTAAAGGGCCCTTTTCATTAAAGTTTTTCGGTCGTATCCTCACTATCACATTTATATTACTTCTCAGAGTTTCGTGTTGACATTCCGAACGTCCACAGAGAGATGTTTGCGAGGATTTCTCTTTCTCCACATGTGGTAAGATATTCGAGTAATTTCCCTGAGGATTCACTGGTGGTCGACGACAGCCGACAGGGTTCCAACCACCTCCTTTTCTTTTTTTGTACATATTCTCTAATTGGTCGTATCTGGACATATTTATTGGCAACCATTAGGAAAAGGTTGGCTGATTATGAGTAACGTCCAAATGTCCAAGAGCTGGGTGGATTTAATTACGTCAGAATTGTGGTTAACTAATTTAATTGTATGCGAGTTCCACCCAGGCGTTTTTTTGTAATTAGACCAGTTTGGATGCAAAAACAGCGCCACCTGTCAAATTTTCAACCCATTCGTCGGCGTGTCACATTATTTTTGTTTAAAATTTTGACGGTTTTACATAAAGTTCGTATTTATTAAACACGAAGAACACAGAACAATAAATCCAATATCCGAATATCATCCAATAATCCTCTTACTCTCACATCATCTTTGATTCTGTTTGTTCCACAAGTTCCTGCAGGCGATAATCGGTAAAATTTCAGAAACACCATTTTGAGAAGAGTTATCAAATCTTCTTCGCAAATATTCATGAAATTCACTTATGCGGTTCGTCATGTTTGGACGAATCTACACACACGTACTCTCTTGATTGAGTACTTGCTGATTAAATATTAGATATGGTACTTGAAAATAGTGAGAATCGGTTCCATAACAGAATAATTTTTTGTTTCGCAAACTGGGAATCATCTACTTTTAAACCGTGTAATCCATTATTAGATGATTACTTCCGTCTGATTATTTCGCACTATTACTAACATGAACTTAATATGAGTCTAAATTACTAATCTGTTAGCTATATTCTAATACAACTAAACTATTAGCTAAATAAAAAAATGCAAACACACCTTTCTCAAAATAATACGACATTGATTACTGAACTGGCGTTGAAGATTATGAAATAACAGGAGATGAAAACGAACCTTATTCGGGGATTTTTAACTTAGAATTTACATTACTTACAAAATAAGGATTACAGAAAGAAAGTGCAGCAATAATCCCCATCCACATTTTTATAATGTACGTACTGTCTCAATACAGAATAGAAATGAAACAAAAATGAAATTGTGCAATAAGTAGTCAAGTTTTGTCCGTTTCAGCTCTGCCGTAGGGTAAATAGCTTAGCGTAATCATCATAGTAACATCAATCATAATCACAAAGAATGGTAGTTTAATCAGTGCAGTGAAATGAATACATGAAAATAATGAAAAATACATTACTTACAAAATCATGAAATTACAGTCAAAATCTGAGAATAATCAGTGAAATAATATTTTTGTTTTTCTGTAAAGAATTAATTATTATTCCACGATTACATGTAAAAACAATTAATTTTATAATAAATCATTATTTTACTGTATATTAATTATTTTCTCCCATACTAAATAAATTTGAATTGCGGGAGAAAATAATTAATTAATAATTGAAAATAAAAAATAATAAAAAATAATTTGCCTCCAGACAACCACAAAGGACAGTCATGTTAAATAACATTCCAACGTTTGCGTGTGTGGGGAAATGTTTTTGTGTTCAGAGTTTTAGTAACACTCGTCCGTCTCCGCGCTCAGAATAGCCAGACTGCCAGCGTGTAAAAGTTTTTGTCGTTTTGAAACCCTCGTAACGACGATTGAGGAGGTATATAATATAGAAGGGCTGCTGTGCTCCTTCATTTAAATTCCTTCCCTGAAGGAAGGACATTGTATTATATCCATACAGTGTCCATTAAAATTAATACTGCTGAGAACAGTCAAAGTAATAGCTAATTAACCATCACACGAACAATAACGGGAACAAATAATGTAGTATACGAGCGTATGTCATTAACATTGATATTTTGTGAGTTTAAGTTTGTTTTAAAGACTCAGCTCAGGAGTAAATTATTTAATCTCTAAAAACAATCAAATTAACCCCTCCAACTAATGTACTTTCCTAATGTTAATCAATAATGAAATTATTTATCTTCGTGTTCCGTGGCGTTAGAATTTGACCTTAGATTGTAACTTACAATTTGTGAAAGGGGAAACTATTTTTTATTATTGAGTTGTTGACCAATTATGTTGTAAAGACTTATATTTATTATTAATGTGACGAGCGGTGGATTCCTATTTTGGGAAATATTTTTTGTAGTTGAGATGAGATGACGAACAATTATTAAAGTCCTGGTCAAGGTGCTGCTTCTTCTGAGTTAATTTTTCGACGTATTTTATCATCTGACGAGGTCAAGTGTGACATTCCCAACAATCCCAACCTGCCATCATGGATTCTGCTCAGGTATATATATATATATCTTTAAAGTCTACGGTGCTGTTGTAAATTTGCCTGTAATTATAATTATTAATTATAATATTATTTTCTTTTAGTTATAATATAATTAAGTTATTTTATTGGTGTCACATTCGGGAGATTCATTATTAAAAGAGTAGTAATTGAATTTAAAAATAAGATGCAATAAATTACAGAAGGGAAAGGAAGCTGAGGAGAGGATTTTACAGTTAATTGATGAATAACCATGATTAATGATAATTATGATTAACAGGTGACGAAAATGAACCCGAACATAATGGTTCGCACGAAGGAAGATCCCCATGTGAAGTGCAACTTTTGTCATAAATACACTATTAACGACATCGAATGGGGCTTGATGTGCCAGCTAGAAGATATTGTGGTGCATTATTTCTGCATGGTATGATAAAATAACTCCATAGATAATAAATTAAATTCGAGAATGTGATGATTTGGTTTCTGCATGATTATGTACTGAACTGCTTTAATTCGTGTTTCCAATAGTTGTTCTCGTCGGCGCTGAAGCAAAACGGTAAAGACACCGAAGGGGTACTAGGATTTTTGCCTGTGGACCTCAAGAAGGAAATGAAAAGAGGCGAAAAGCTGGTAATGTTTACGATACTATTATTTATTTACTATATACGGCATTGCGATTTTATGTATAAGTACATAAGTTGTATTAATTCATGGACTTGCTGTTGCTGACACCTAATTTTGAGTGAAAATTTGATTTATTGCAGAAATGCAAGTATTGCAAGAAGAATCGAGCAACTGTTGGATGCGTTGTAAAGCAATGCAAACTAAGTTTCCATTTCAGCTGTGGGTTGGCTAATGGAGCATTAAATCAATTCAGTGGGAATTTTCCATCATTCTGTGTTACTCACAAACCTGTATACAAAATCCCTTTGGATAAAAATCAATGGACCTGTGAAATTTGTTATTTCCAAGTAGAGACTTGTGAGCAACCAGTATGGCCACCTTGCTGCAAGAAGAGAGTATTCCACCGTTCATGCATTCAGGTGTTTATTCCAAACTTAATGTATAAAGTTGTGATTTGTGATGCCAACGGTTAATATTATTAACGACGTGGTTTATGCCCTGTTTAGAGTATGATTGCAACTTCCTCTTCATTTTGATTTGCCGCGTGCTTCATTTGAAAATAACGAAAACAATTTACAGTTTCATTCGTCGCGAGCGCTTCACTTCATTTTCATTTCACGTGTGTTTGACGAAAACAATGCGGGAGAAAACTATAGATGAAAATATTGCATAATCTGTCAAGTTCACACAAATTTCACAATGTTATTAAAAGTGTTCAGAACTCTTTTAGTACTGCTGACTTTAAGGGCCCGAAAGGGTCGGCGTAAGCGTAGAAGCATGTACATAAGACCCATCTTCGAAAACCGCATTGTTCAGGGAGAGTTAAGTTTAGTTCGTGAATTAACTGAGGATCCCATATATCATCATCGTTATTTCAGGTGAGTAAATTGAACCGAAACTCAATTAATGATACCATAATTTATATTACTTTTTTTAAATAATATAAACTTGTAATATAATCATATAATATAGTGTAATATGTATATAATGTAATTTAGAATGACGAAAGAAACCTTCCATATCTTACTGTCACTTATCGAGGAAAGAATCATCCATGGTCAAAATCATACACGTCCGATTAGCGCATTAGAACGATTGGCAATAACATTACGGTAAAGAATGTCATAAATAATTATTATATATTTATAAGCCTTATTGATTTTAAAAAATTAAAATTCAGAGAATACCCAAAATAATTTATAAACTAAATTTGTTTTTCTTTTAGGTATTTAGCTACAGGCAACTCCCAGATTTCTCTTGCTCTTAATTATCGTGTGTCCGCGAGTAGCGTCAGCCTAATAATAAGAGAGGTGTTGCAAGCTTTATGTTCAGTTTTGTCATCAACGTATTTAAAAGTGCCAACAAAAGAACATTGGGAAAATATAGAGAAGGGATTTGAGTCAAAATGGAATTTTCCCATGTGCTGTGGAGCAATTGATGGGAAACATGTTCGAATTAAGGCTCCTCCAAGATCAGGCTCACAGTACTTTAACTACAAGGGATTCTTTTCAATTGTTCTACTTGCTGTCGTCGACTCCAACTGCAAGTTTACATTAATTGACGTTGGCTCCTCTGGTTCATGTTCTGATGGAGGGATATTAAAAAACTCTGTCATTGGAAAAAAGTTCGAAACGGGACAATATGAATTCCCAACACACATACTTGCGAATGGACACACAATGAAGAGTGTCATCTTGGGTGACGATGGATTTCCTTTGAAAACTTACTTAATGAAGCCATATTCAGGCCGTTATATAGCAGCAGAGGAGTCCGTGTACAATTATAGATTATCCAGAGCAAGAATGGTGGTGGAAAATTCATTTGGATTGCTTTGTGTGAGGTGGCGAATATTTCTCACTACAATGGAAGCTACCCCAGAACTTGCAACTTTAGTCACCCGAACAACAATTTTACTACATAATTTTCTACTGGACAGAAACGACAATTGTGGTTATACAGTGGACAGATTTGATAATGGCGTTGAAATTCCTGGAAATTGGAGAGAAGCTATGAACGAGCTTTCAGGTTTGATTCCATTACCAAGACAAGGTAGTAATAACCCAACTTTACAAGCTATTGAA